>JAZKJV010005315.1:600000-903971 GCA_037367405.1 Ottelia alismoides | reverse complement strand
TAATCGAAGGCTCAGGCTTGCTGTCACCGAGCGGAACTCACTAGAAATGATTTTAGGGGTTACAGTGGCTCAAGAGAGATCAAAAAGAAAAAGAAGATTTGGGTGTTTATTTATAAACATGATGATGGATAAAGTTGGGAGAGGGATTGCGTGAAGGGCGATGGAGGTTGGTAAGACATATTAACATGGCAATGGAGAGGGGCATGGGAGGAACTGAAATGGTGAAGAGCTTGAGGTGATCATAGGTGAGTGGAAGGCATACAAAAATGGAGAAGATAAGGGTATGTAAGAGTAAGGGTTGCATTCACGCGAGGAGGGGGTGTTGACCGGGGGGCCAACACTCGGTTGCACCTGATTGGTCCATGTAGAACCAAGTCAAGACAAAACTGAAAGAGATTCTAAATTAAAATAAAATAAAATAACTAATGATTTTATTAAATAAAACTTCAAACATAAAAAATATTTATTGGTTTATAAGCATTTTTGTGGTGATTTGTAAATATTTTTACAACATTACCTGTTAAGTGTGAATATTTACATGCGCATATACATGTATATATACATGTATTCATATACTATATTTTTAGTTGTATTTTATATGCATAATATTATGTTTACATTTATATATGTATAATATTAAATACATATTTACACATTTTATAATATTTTTTATAAATTTATTTATACGTATAAATAATTACATGTATATACATTATAAATAAAATATACCCATGTTTTATGAGACTGGACTTTGTATCTTAGCTCCATTTTTAATGAAACAGTATTCACTAGATAGATAACTTAATTTAGAATACAATGGATGTGAGTTTAGTTCAATTTAAGTTCACATGGGGAAGATATTAATCCATGAAATTATGTTTGTGGCTTTTTCATCTGTGTGTTCCATGTACATTGTGCATGATTTTTATTAGATGTTATTTTTATAATTTTCTATACATTAATATGTACACGTTTTATATTGAAAATTTTTATCGTTTGAGGTGTGTAACGTGTTAAAAAAATAGTGTAAAAATGGCTACTTACATAGTATAAAATTTGGGTTTTCGAATGTTTCATACAACATTTGGCCCTTGTCTCCCCCTACTTTATTCGTAATCGACCTAGTCAATATTGGACTTGGTTTAGGGTTTATGGTCATTTCGTATCTTTGATACTTAATTTATTTTCATCTTCTTTTCTTTATTCTTCAGTTTTGGATTAAATACATGCGGTTAAGTGTTTATTATAGATGAATGTTAGTTGTTAATTTATGCAAATTAATTGTATTTACATGTATTTTACTAGGATTTTAAGGTCAAAATGGAAAGAATAAAGGTCGATGAATGGCAATTCATCACTCTCCTATGCTTACCTTTGCTAGTCCCTAGCAAAGACTTATTAGTAGAATAAGTGATGCAAAAGAGAAAATAAAGAACTTAGTTTGATTATGACTTTTAAACTCATCTTCATAAAATCAAAGTTTGGAGCTTAATAAAACCTTTGGACTGTTAGTTTGTCAGAACCTTATTGAGAATATGATCGATTACTTAACAGTCCTTAAATTTCACAATCCTCTGTTCAGATCGCCTCAATAGTCAGGTCAGAATAAGTCTTTTTATACGCAAACCCTTATGACTATGAGTCTCACTTGTACAGTGTATGTGAATGTGGCTCTCCTCATCTGAAAATGACAAGAAATAGTCATCCTCAACAATTTAATGCTAATTCTTCAATCTAGCTTCTCTTTTCTCAAGGATAATGCCTTCTAAGTTCAAGTACAACTGGCTTAAAGAAGAGATGGTAGAGAGAAGAATGGATTGTGACCAGTGTACTCACATATCTTGTGGAGCGTGATCAGTGTAGCCAAGCCTCCAGCTACTGGTAAAGGATATGGTTACATCCTTAAGCATATCACGGAAGCGTGAAGATTGCATCGTATGTGATCGGGAGCGAATAGTCGCACTAGTAGCTCGAGGCAACATAAATAAAAAAATTTTCATGTGACAAAACCACATGATCCAAGAACACTTCTCAGATCATTTAATCTAAACTACAAATAAGTATTAGGTTTACCTCTTGAAACGTGGTTGCGATCGAGTCTCTAAACGAAGAGACCTCCTGTCTCAAGTCCGATCCATCTAAGGAGACTCTTGCGAGCGCGTTGATGAAACGTGTGCTTCTCGCAATCTCTGCTGATGATAAGCAACAAATCTCCTGATCTTGTCACACGAGATCCGATGTCTTTTTCACGAGCGAGGTGTACTGAAGGAGAAGGAGATCCATGAGCAAACAATCCGTCAACATAACGGCGACGCTGCAGCAAGAGCGACTCTCTCTAGGGATCCATGGTGGACGACCACAATGAGAGAAGGAGGGAGGGCATGTAGAGAATGAGAGAGAGATGTTGTAAACTTATGAAGAGCAAGGGGTTCTCTTCTATTTATAATATTTTGGGATCCATGGATCTCAATCCATGGACAACACAAATCCAATGGCTCACATTGATTTGTGTTTCTTTTAGTGGTCATGATCTTGTTGTTAAAAACACAACAATAATCAATTTAATTAAATTAATCGTATATTGAATAAATCATCAATATAAAATTTAATTAAATCAAATTAACATCGGAGAAATTAGGAAGGAGGCATGCCTCCCTTCCATATGGGGGGGGGCATACCTTGAATTCCTATTCAATGTGGCTGTCCATCCTCCTAAAAAGGAAGGAGGCACTCCTCTTCCTTTTTCATGAGATCTCATATATCATGAACATCTCCATAATTCACAACAACTATTGTTGTAAATTTATTGGCACAAATAATTCATAAGTATTTTGTGAATATTGCAATCATGCCATTGGAAACTTGTGAACCACATTCGCAACCCAAAATAAAATGTAAATTACATTTTCAATTTAATGTCCAATGTGAATCTAATTCACATCAACATTTATTAAAAAATGTAAATTACAAATAGCTCTCTCTTATATATCATAATTCCCATTTATAATATATATGATTAATATGGATATTGATATCCACATTATTCATATCCATTATAACTAAATCACATTTAATCATCCTGGATCTCTATTCTCACGTGCCTAAATAATATGAATCATATTCACATCTTTAATAATTAAATCACATTTAATTATCTATGATAGCTCTCTTTATTATATGAATCAAATTCATATTATTCATGATAATCAAATCACATTTAAATATCAATTTTCTCAATGCTCGGATATATAATATCAACGATGAAATTATCCTGAACTCTTTCAAGGATAATGCGCTTTCTCTGCGAATACCTGGAGATAAGGACAAGGTGATTGTATTGTTCCACGTATTGTGACTTGGATATTGAGATCACATCTCAAATCCATATCTGGAGGACCTCGCATAAATGCTTGATTAAATAAAGACCGCAAATCTAATATTCTCATTGCATCTAAATCACATTCAGATTAATGTCCAATATTTGAACCAAGATCATATCACTTCTCTATTGAGAGGAGTCACTGAAATCCAGACCCGTTTCATCACTCTCTGGGAATGGAAGTGTCATGGTTATATAATCGTTTATGATCACATCACCCTCAGGTATTCCCAATACCTGTACATCCTGCATATTGGAAGACCCAGAATAAACCCGAAGTATTAGATCAATTTTACACTGTCTACTTCATGATTTTATCATTAAGTTTCTCATTTGATCATTGGGAGTCAGTATCAATCATACACTTTCCAAACACATATATCATACCTAGGTCTTGATCATATACTTTCCAAAAGTATATATCAAACCTACAAATTCAGTCAAGATTCCAAAGCGAGACGACCGTGCACAGAATTTGATTCTTCCCAATATCTCATGAATGAGCTCACGTCTTCCAGTTCAGTAAATGAACCTGTATGATTCCTTTGAGAGATCGCATTACTCATATGCTTTTGCATGCACACTAGTGCACCAGTGTATAGACCTCGATTAGGTCATCAACGTATTGGTTTGCCAAATGTGCATACTCAGACATACAGTAACATATCTGTCTCCAGTCAGAAGATGTGTGCCTATATCGTGACAACATACGACATAGGGCTTTGGTTATCTCGATCTCGTTACGTCAACTCTTTGACCAAACTTATTTAACACCTCCAAATCTCTATTCATATGTAGAGGACCTGCATCAAGAGGTCTGTTAGATATCAGCCAAATGAGAAAGGATTGCCATCTCCTACTTAGGCTGGAGATCATCTCTTAACAATCATTTGTCGGTACTTGATGAGTCCTCCATCTAACGCTTTAGATATTCATCCAAGCACCAGCCTCCATGATTCAACAATTGAATCAACAACTGTATGATTATTAAGATGGCCATGATACATAACCCTAATTGTACTAAGGGACCTATTATGCAAATTAATCATTCTTCATTTCAGATCAGGGAATGATATTCGTAATAACATTTATTACATAATGACTCGTCGTGGGCTTGCATGTCCCACAATCTACCACTAGTTCAAAGAGCCCTTAATGGGCTAATCTTTAAACCCACACTCATATGACAATCATATGCTATTTAGAAAAATAACTAGGTAAATTGATCAGTCACTATGTTCTCAAGAGACTACTTCAAGTCCTTTTACGACACTTGCATATCATACGAGCCTCGATATACCCAACCTAATTCAACCGGGTTAATGATCGAATTAAATGTTATCATTCGTTGTAGTCAGGTAAATCGAGACTTATCAAAAACCACTTCAATTAACACTTAATTAAATGCGAGCGACAAATTTTTATTTCACTTGGGCAAGCCAAAGGTCGAACTCAGGGAGGCAACTATTTCCTTAGGCAAATTTTTAGTTAATTCTGAGCTCTAATTTTCAGAATAATTTTTTGGTATTTTTATAATATTTTTTTAAAAGAAAGACAATGCAATTTCAAGCCAAATTTTATGGTTAAATTTGAAAGATGGTCAAATTAATTCGAAAATTATGAAACTTGGCCAGAATATGAAATGCAATGAAATCAAGCTACTATATTTTTTTTGGAAATTTTCGTCTCTAAATGAATTTACTATAAATTAAAGATGAATGCAATATGATTTTTGCAAAATTAATTTTAATAAATACCAAAGCACATTATTTCCAGATATAAAAATTGTCCTAGATAGGTCTAAGTAATAGGAATCCAAGAAAATTAATAAACCTAAAAATATATGTAAATTGGACCTATTGACATTAATTAGGCAAATTATTGTTTGATTTATTCAGACCTCGAGATTCGTGCAACTTCAATGATTTTCGGGCATAGTGTAGAGTAACGTATCCTAGGTCTCATGTGATTTTATGGTGATTTTAGAGCAATAAAGCATTTAATAGTGAATAAAAGGCTTACAATGGGCAAAATATGTCAAAGTTAACAAAAATAATATTATTAAATTCAAGGTGGCTCACAAAAATAAGACATGTGTCATACAAGATAGAGGATGAGTTAAAATACAATATGCAATTTTTAAAATTTAAAAATGATGAAATATGAACACCCAAATATGCATGCAAAGACAGGGGCCAAAATGCAATATAGAAAATGTAATTTCTTAAAATAAAACATGCAAACAGAGACTTAAGTGCAAATACCTATAATGTAGGGGGATGGATGCAAAATTCCCGCAGAGACACACGCTTCTCATGTGACACGCCTGGTAGGGACAACATGCAATTTCTGAAATGTTCCGGGGCCTATGTGTAATTTACCTAGCCTCACGTGAGAGATGAGTGAGGGGGCTAGGCTCGGACGTCGTTGGAGGCTCGGGCAGAGGCTCGGATGGCTCTGGAGATTCGGATCAGCTTCGGGTACTTCGAGCCTAGGATTGGGGAAGAGGCTCGGAGAATCCACATGGCGAAGGCTGAGCTGCTATCGAGATCGATCCAACAGCGCATGGTGTGGTTGACGTGGCACGATCAAGGACCGTCAGATCAAAGAGATCTAACGGTGTGAATGCTGATGACGTGGCTTGCTACGGAACATTGGATGGTGATCAATCCAACGGTATTTGAAAGTCGAAGAAGAAGCGACGTGGCGTGACGAGAACTGTCGGATCGGGAAGATCCAATGGTGGCCGGGAGTCTTCTTCTCCGGTTTGCCGCCTCCTGTGACAGACTTGGTGGGGCTCCAGCGATGGTGATCTGGCTCCGGCACCTTCGCCTGTGGACGTGGAAGCTCGCCGACGACTCTTGGATGGCTCAGATCAATCGTGGAAGCACCAGGAGTCCGCCGGAGGTTCTGGAGGCAACTGGAGTTGATCGGAGGCTGGTGGAGACTAAGCTCGAAGTTGCTCCTGTGATGGTTCCGTCCAGTGAAGAAGAGGCTCCTGCAAGGTTAGCTGTTTCCAAAAATAGTGGTGCTCGTGTTCGTGGAGTGCAAGGGATGTGCGGTGAGGCCTGGAAGCAAGGCGAAAGTAGTCCGACGACTTCCTTCGCCGTGAAGGCATAACTTTGGTTGGAGGGGAGTGTGATGCATTATCGGAGCGATTGAATAGGTGCACAAAGATCAGAGCTCCAAGGCGGAGCTCGGTGGACGGTCGGTGGAAGGTGAAATCGAACGAGGTGGCAGAATAAATTAAGAGAAAAACAAAGGAAAGAAATAAGATGATCGGAGAGGAAATGGAGGGGTCTACCTGGGGATTGGAAGCTTGAAGAGTGCTCCTGGTCGTCGCTCGAGGGACGGTAGAGGGCCCAAGCTCAAGTAGCTTGTCGGAGGAGCTGCGACACGGCAGGGATACATCGTGGATCTTGCCAGAGGTGAAGACATGTCGTCGCTCGATTTCACCCTCAATTGCTGTCACCAATGGGAAGCTAAGAGCTCTAAGATACCTCTCGCTATGGCAGATGCGGTGGAAAATGGACGGTGGTGGAGCATTTAAAGGGAGAAGGTGGAGGTGTAGGTGATGGGGCGACGAGGTTTCGTGGATCATATGGAGCGATAAGGACGGGCGTTATGGATATCATGGAGTCCGGCGAGGATGAGGGAGGTAGGGTGACATCGTGGAGGAGACAGGGGGCGGAGTAGGTGGTTGGAGTGGTACCGAAAATAGGAAGGGGGCGGAGTCATTGCGAGTTGGGCGACGTGGGCGAGGGTTATGCGGGAGGTAGACGACGACTAGATCCAATGGCCGGGAGGTAGGTGCGAGGAAGCGACAAGGATTAGATCGGAGCGGTGCGATCGGAGGGGCATGATGTAGCCACGTGGCAGCATGAGCGTGTGGTGTTGAATAATAGTGGAGATCAGATATGGCATGGGATCGAAGGGTTGTGATTGAGTGGGAGTGAGCGGGTGAGATCTAATCATCAGGGTGAATATCCAGTGGCCACGAGAGTGCCACGTGGAGTGCTATGGTTGAGGCGGGCGTTAACGGCAGAGATAAAGTCTGGGGGAAAGATTGGATGGTTGTGGTGAGTTACGGAATGGAGGGCCCGGATCTGGAGAGAGGGTGAATGATCATACGACTCAGGGAAGGGGGCGTGTGGCGGTCAATGGAGTGGACTGTGTGGCGCTGCCAGAGGGCGCCATGTGGCCCAATCTGGTTGTCTGAAAGAGAATGTGAGATAAGAGTAAGAATATGGCCGAATTTGGAAAAATTCATAACATTAAAGTTGTAGATCTTGATGAGATCTACAAGTTTCATGTTGATCAAAAATGAAAACGAGGTCAAATAAAGTAATAAAATACAAGGGTATAAATATACATACATATGGTGTACAATGGGGTCCCAAAACCCAAGTTTTGCATACATGCTCTGATTTAAATGAAATTGGTCTCATTTTGAAGGTCTCTGAGTGTGTATTAATATAAAAGTGTTTAGACCTAGACTGGAGTCTGTATGAGAGAGATATGTGCGCTCTAAGGTCCATGGTCCTTAACTTGGTTTGGGGTTTTATTGGCAATTATTCAAGTCAGCAAATTTTTTGGTATTTTTCTTGCATTATTAGTCAGTAATATATACAATATAAAGTGAATTTATGGAATTTATAGTTAGTGTAAAATATACAGATGAGTGATTTTTACAAGTGTGTTAGGCTTCTTATTTAGTGCATATGCGAGTGCTAAGATGCAAATGTTATCAAGGAATGCATGAATGCTAATCATGGAATTTTTGTGGAAATATGCTCCTAACTACTCGGGAACAAGGCTCTATTTTCAACTTTAGGAATGATGAATTACAGATTCATCAATATCCCCCGGTAACAGTGCTCGTATTCAATGAGATCATTGCATCTTATTCAACCAATATTCAATTTTGTCAGTCATAGTGTCCTTGACACTACAACTCAATAATTATTATAACAAATATTACCATGATACTTATCAGAATACCCTTATTCCTTGAGATCTCTATCTCCAATGGTATCCAAAGTTAAGACCTTTTAGATCACGGTCTAATGTCTTAATTTCATGAAGATAAGACTTAGATATCATTGTCTCGAAGTTCTTGTTATATTTGAAGATATTGTTATTACTGCAACTAAGTGTTTTATCTCTATAGTAGGATTAGTAACATTTTACTACTCCCACTATGTTGTAGACATCTGGCCTTTGTACACATCTAGCATACACTTGGCTTCTCGCAACTGATGCATAAGTGCAAGCAGTTATAACATTAAATTCCTCAACTCTTTGAGGTGCTATCCCTTCAGATAGGTCAATACCATATCTTAAGGGGAGGAAGCCTTCCTTGGGGACATCCAGAAGATGGAACATATCCGAGGTGTATCACTTAATATGGCGGTCCCAATACCCTCTTTTCTTTGTTTCTGAACAACTCCAGAACTAAGATCTAAGAGATATCCTTGAGATCATATCTCAAGATATGAAATATCTATATTATAAAACACTTATTATTATCCTTATCAATCCAAATGATTAGGATATCATCTACATTCAGGACGAACACATTGGCACTCCCACTAAGCTTCATATGGTTCATCAAGATTCTATTTGAAACCATAACATTCATATTTTCATCAAATCTTACGTTCCAACAATAAGAAGCTTATTCGAGTCCATACATGGAGTTCTTTAGATTGCACACCTTGCTTTCCTCAACAATGAAGCCCTGGGGCTACTTCATATGAATATCCCCGGAGAGGTATTCATAGAGGAATGCAATCTTGACTTCCATCTTGAAGACGTCAAAGTCAAGTTGTGTAGCTATAGTTAGCAATATTCTGATGGGTTTAAGCACATTCACTTGAGAGAAAGTCTCATCGCAAGCGATGTCTTCTCTTCGGTGTGTAGCTCATGGCTACGAGCCATGCTTTGAAGGTCTCTACCTTCTCATTAGGTTCCCCCTTTCTCTTGAAGATCCATTTACACCTTTCCGGGTTTTACCCATATGCGTGGATCCTCGAGGGTCCTTATACAAGATTTGTATATGAAGTCTACTTTAGACTTTATTACTAACATCCATCTTTCCATGATATGATCTTTATAAGCTTCATCACATGAATTAAGATTATTGCCCGATTTCTCTAACACATAGAATCCATCCTCAAACTCATTTGAAGAGGTAATAGTGTTTCATCTTCAATTATCTTTTTTAGTTTCTGATTTAAGGAGTCTCATTATCATCTCAAGATTGAATGAGTTCCTTCACTTCATTTTCATCTTGATTCTCAAGAGGGTCATCCTTTAATAATCATATCCTTAGAGATGAAATCTTTTAAGAATCTCAAGGTCATAAAGTAGGTATCCAATACCATCCTTTATTTTCCTAATGAAGTAACACTCTCTGGTGTAGATTCCAACTTACTTATATGGAACTTTATCAAGGATATATATTGTAGTCTCTACTAGATATATACCTGGAAACTAAGAGGTAATTATGCTAAAAATGTCGTATATGATCCAATTGTATCACCCTACAACTCTCTTGAGTTCAGGTGCATTAGGAGGAGTGATATACGAATGATATTCCTTTCTCCATAAGGTATCCTTGAATTCATCTAATTGGTACATGATACCTAAGTTAGATCAAATTCATTTCATCTTCCTTCAAACTTTGGTTCTAAATAAAAATTGTGAAATCTTTGAACATTTCAAAGCTTCTTAAGGTGAAGGAAAGAAATCTCATATCACAAATAATCATCAGAAGATATCATATATCCATAATGTTTATTCTGATATAGATGATCCACATACATCAATATGTATGAGATCTTGAATACCTCGACATCTAATGCCATTCCCAGAGAAGGGTGTATTGGAAATTTTAATTTGAATACAATATTCATAAGTATGTAAATTTTGAAATTTTAGACATTCTAGAGTTTCATCTCTTACTAGTCTATTGATCTCATCAACAGACATATGTCCAAGACTTGATTCCAGATCATTGTTAAATGATCTTCATCCTCCTATTGATCTTTAAAGGTTTAAATTTCAGTTTTAGAAATCCTAATGAACCATTCATAAATTTTCTAATTTAGTGGAGTCCACTAGATGTTAGATTACTATTTGAAATATATTCATCATAACTCTTTTTGATAGATCTATCTCAAAATTCATGTTTATTTACAACATTTAGAAACAAACAATGAGTATATTCTAATATCTATGTCATGGAGACATCCTCTAAAACTAAGGGCTCTCCCACTGAAATTATGTAGTCTATCTATCCAATAGAGATTGTTGCAACAACTGCACCAATATCCATGTATATGACTATTAAATCTGAAGATCAAATTCCAGTCTTCTAATACATATGCAACCAATTGCATGCGTGATTAGAAGAATGAGATACAATTATTAGACTTTGATCTTATCAAATAAGAAAGTCAATTTCAATGATTATAAGTAGATTTAGATTATTCCGATGCACTACCTGAGTCCTTCTCTGAGGATTCCAGACAGACTTCATAGTCACACTATCAATACATCAGCTTATTGCGGTATTAGCATTTATCTAACTCTTTGGATGCTATATGGAAGTCATGGAAGTACAGTCAACTCTTTGACTTTCCTTCTCACTTGGGTTAGACCCATGCTTCCACTGCGCCCCTTTATCTACAAACAACCATTGTTTAAGACAAAGAATCTCTAATGTTGAATTCAAGAGATTTCGAGATAGGAGTATTTCAACATTTATACGTGCTTCATTCAATTCATACAATATGGATATTATGAAGCTTCATGAATGATTTGAGTATAGATAGTAGAACGATTACACTCGTCATTTCTACATCCATCTAAACTCTTAAAACATTGAATAAGGTAGGTATTCAAACATTTCGATTACATCATCTCTTATAGAGCCACCATTCTACACGATGCAGTGAACCATGTCATTCACGATTAAATGTTGATAACACATATATATGCCAGAACATTTTCTTAGATTTTATAATGATTAGTTTGACAAGTATGATCATTATCGACACGTCACTTGCAAAGTACATTCGATGAGAAGATCAAGACTATAGAGACATGCAAACCCTATGGCTATAGTCCTATTGTCCATTTAATTGTCATTCATCATTATTGCGAGGAAACTTGCACATTACAACCACATACATTATGTGTTCAACTGCAAGTACAATATCTTGATTGTGGATCCAATCCACGACATCATACTGGTTATTATTGAGTATAGTATTGAGTGGGTTTAATGAAGGATTATCTGAAATAAGAAATTTGCATAAATATATGTAAACATATATTTTATAATGATTTAGGAGTTTTTATATCAAAGTTGTCTTGCCTTGTCAACACTGAATGTTCATTCCCTTAATCACTTTCAATGTAAGAGATATACTTACCAATATATCTCAAGCAAGATATGTATCTCCTTCCTTATCTTTGTTACATCCCAATTATATGAGAACCTGTAATTCAGATAAAAAGAAGCGGGAACACATTTCGCCTTGCAAGTCCAACTTGCATTTCCCAATTCGGTCTTTAAAAACTGAGCCCACCACCCCTAAGGTGATGGTGATTCGTCATTAATTGAACCAACCGTTAACAAGAATATAACTCGCTATGCGCAATCCAATATCGCCCCAATAATATGAGAACCCGATATTAGGATCACTATGCATATGTCCTTACTCTTTCGAGAAGCGAAGAGCCCGATCCAGATGCGCTTGCATACAGAGCTGTCAATTCGAACAAACGTCTCCTACATACAATCCCCTAGCGACGGAACCCTTCACCTTGATGGGAAACCATGGATATCACTTATGTGATCCTCCATATCATGTTTAAATTCTAATTAATTATTATGAATCATATTTACATAATTGATTCTTCCAAGGGAAATACAACTCTATTCATAATAGAGTATTTTAATTTTAATTGGATTTCAATTAATCTAATCATATTAAATTAATGATCCAATCAATATCTAACAAACAATCTTTATTGTTACTTGAAATATGGTATTATCTCAAATACGTATTATTCGAATTTTAATAATTAGAAAAATACACCATGATCTCTCCTGCATTATTGAGTCCATACCCGTTGTCATGGCTAGTACCGACGGGAATGGGACAGACCGCACACGGTGCAACCTATTACCCCAACGCTCTCCGACTAGACACCATATCCACCTCAGGAAGGGATTATGCCAAATTAATCATTGTGTACTTGAGATGATAATTGATTTTTCGACCGAAGTTGTAGCATATAATAATCACAGCAGTTTTGATAAACATTATAAGAAAATTTGCTAAACAAATTCCCAATCCTATTCAAACAACTTTGTTTGTTGGAATGTAGATCATGTAACCAATTTTGTGATCTAGATAATATCTAATCAATTATTGGTTAAGACAATGCCATTTAAGGAAATAATTATCATCAAATATTTCACAAATATTTCTCCATAATTATTCCAGGAATTTAAACCATTTAATTTTACTAATTGATTAAATGACAATCACAAGTAATTTTCAGCAGTGATCCTCACTTACTAAAATTAGAATAACTCAATTAATTTAAATCCAACATAAGCAAAATAAGTTCCTAATGTTTGCTAATTTGATTTACAACATAACATAAGTGATTTGCATGCATTTCTAGGTGTTTAAAATCAGTAACTAACTCCTTAATTATGTCATGATTCGCAGTCCTCGAAACAGTGGATACATTTCACTTAAATGTTCATAACGTGAGCAAACGGATTCGAAATCATGAAAACTCAGATCCTACGGTTTCCTTATTTAATGGGGAACATAATAAAATTTAAAAAATTAACAATGCCAAAAATATTCACAAAAAAGAGATACAAAAGTGAAATGACATAAAACTTTCGCAAACCCTGATGAACCCAAGTCTTCCTAGGTTTACGGATCGTATCCAAACCCTATGACCTAAGACTTTGATACCACTTGAAGGATATGGTTATATCCTCAAGTGCATCATGGAAGTGTGAGGATCACATTGTATGCAATCGGGAGCGACAAGTCGCACTAGTTGCTCGAGGCAGTGGAAATTAAAAAATTTTCATGTGATGAAATCACAAGATCCAAGAAGACTTCTCGGATCATTTCATCTAAACCACAAATAATTATTAGTGTTATCTCTTGAAGCGTGGTTGAATCGAGTCTCTAAACGAAGAGACCTCCTGTGTCAAGTCCGATTCGTCGTAGGAGACGCTGACGAGCGTGTTGATGAAATGCATGCTTCTCGCAATCTATGTTGATGATCCAAGCAACGAATCTCCTTATCACATCACACGAGATCCGATGTCTTCTTCACAAGTGAGGCACACCGAATGAGACGGAGATCCATGAGCAAACAATCCGACAGCATAACAACGACGCTGCGATCAGAGCGACTCTCTCTATGGCTCCATGGTGGACGACCACAATGAGAGAAGGAGAGAGGGCGTGCAGAGAATGAGAGAGAGAGATGTTGTAAACATAAGAAGAGCAAGGGGTGCCCTTCTATTTATAATATTTTGGAATCCATGGATCTCAATCCATGGACAACACAAATCCAATGGCTCACATTGATTTGTGTTTCTTTTAATGGCTATGATCTTGTTGTTAAAAATACAACAATAATTGATTAACTTAAGTTAAATATATATTAAATAAATCATCAATATATAAATTAATTAAATCAAATTAACATAGGAGAAATTACGAAGGAGGATGCCTCCCTTCCATAAAGGGGGGGGGGCACACCTTGAATTCCCATTTAATGTGGCCGTCCATCCTCTTTAAAGGGAAGGAGGCACTCCTCTTCCTTTTTCATGAGATCTCATATCTCATGAAAATCTCCATAATTCACAACAACTATTATTGTCAATTTATTGACACAAATAATTCGTAATTATTTTGTGAACATTGCAATCATGGCATTGGAAACTTGTGAGTCACATTCACAACCCAAAATAAATTGTAAATTACATTTCAGTTTAATATCCAATGTGAATCTAATTCACATCAACATTTCATTAATAATGTAAATTACAAATAGCTCTCTCTTATATATTATAAATCCCATTTATAATATATATGATTAATATGGATATAAATGCTCATGTAATGCAAAGATATTTTCGTAAAATAAATTTCCTAATTTTAAACTTTGTATGTGATTTTCAAAAAGTTTTACAAACTTTTATGGATTTTTGAAAAAATTCAAATTATTATGGTATTTTTGAAAAGGCTAGTGGACTGTATTCCCAAGTGTTATGCATATATTTACAAAGGATTTTACACAAGAGTTATATTTGAATAATTGTTGCAGAATAATTATGTACAAGGTTTTTAAAACAATTTGAAACATTTTTCAACATTTTAAAACATTTTGATAACTTATTTTACAAATATTTTTTGAAGTATTTTTCAAATATTTTAATAAAATTTTTAAAATCTTTTTACAAACATTTACAAAAGAATATTTTTCAAAGGTTTGAAAACATTTTATAAATAATTTTCAATTATTTTCAAAAAAATTAAAAATTTTCATAACTAATTTTCAAAATCTTTTGCAAAATAGTTTGAAACTAGTTTTTACATATATTTTTCAAAAAAGTGTACATATTTATAAGATTTTTCATGTAATTAGTTATTAGTATACCCTTGCCCAGTATAGCATAGCCATATTATTGAAAATATAGAAAGTACGAGTTATGGGTAGCTCAAATTATTTCACATAGTAACCAAGAAGCAACAATGGAAGATATAACCCTTGCTAAGTATGGAAAAGTATATACTACAATGACTCTATTAAAAGACTAAAAAGTTGATTCCTCGTATACTTAGGATCAACAAAACCTAAAAATAACATATTATACAAGAAGCAAGGATGGTCGGGGATTAGAATTTACGAAAAATCAGCGACTCGACATGTCTGCCCTATACTTAGGGTAAAATATCCTTAAATATCGAAAAGAATTATTAACAAGTTATAACACAAGCAAGGGAATGAAAAATGGAAAACTCAAGTGCATTCATCTCCCATATACTTAGGATCTAGTCATCATAAGTATAACACCAATGAAAGTGATGGATGAATAAAACTGAAGATCGAAAGATTGAGAAAGACTGAAAAGTAATTAATCAAGGTAAACATTGTATTTAGATGACTGTCCGAATCTTCTGATGTTGTTGGGATATCATCTTCAAATGTCAGATTGATTGAATCGACAATGGACGTGAATGTATCTTGGTCTAAATACAACTTCAACAACTGTCCATCTACTATAAATGGTTGTATGTCAGATGTCAATTTAGATATCAAAATACTCCCATTATCACACACCATCTTCACTGCAAACATATCAGCCCATTTAATCTTTAATTTTGCCAAGAATATATTCAACTTTCCATTGAATAACTATACCTTCTGACCATGATCGAAAGTTTTTCTTCTAATATGCTTGTCCTGCCAACGTTTGACTTTCTCCTTATACATCAAACTGTTATCATATGCATAGTTTCGAAATTCTAGGAGTTTGTTCAAATCGATCTTCAAATTTTGACCACTTTTCTTGTGAGTCTAAGTTGCAAATGTTCACTGCCCAAAGATATTTATGAATCAAGTCAACCAGTAGATGACAAGGCTTTATCCATATACAAGGCGATAGGGAGACATTCAGAATGGAGACTTATAGACAACCCGATAGGCCCATAGAAGAGAATCACGAAGTTGAGACCAGCTCTTCCTATCGTGTCGTACAAGCTTCTGAAGAATCGTCTTGATCCCCCTATTATATAACTCGGCTAAGCCATTTGATCGTGGGTGATAAGGAGATGTGACTCGATGATAAATGTCATACTCATTCACAAGCTTTTGACTTATATGTTAATGAAATGGCTACCCCATCCAAAATTAAAATATTGGGAATTCTAAACTGTGAGATAATGTTGTCCTTAAGAAAGCTACAAACAATATGACTATCAACATATCGAGAGGGAATAGCCTCCACCCAACAATTCAAGTAATCAATGAAAAGTGGGATGTATTCAAATCCTTGATTGCTAGAAAATGGGCCCATAAAGTCAATGCCCAAAGCACCAAATACATATGAGATTTGAATGAACTTGAGTGGTATTGAATCCTTAGAACCAAGGGTTCCTTCTATTTTCTAACAGTCGATGCAACCTTTCACATATGTTGCGATATCCTTGAATAGTGTGGGCCATCAGAGTCTACACTGCAATACTTTCATTGTTGTTCTCTTCCAAAATGGTGTCCTCCTACTAGAGCTTATGACAATGCTCGAGGATGCTGGTGCACTCCTCCTAAGGAATGCATTGTCATCAAATCCAATCCGCACCTTCTCGAAAAAGGTATGGACCTTTCCACTAGTAGAAGTGAATATCGAACAAAGCTTATCCTTCTTTATTCACGTCCAATATGGTGGAACTTTCTCAAAGATGAGATAGATCACAATATTGACTTAACAGAGGAGAGAAGCAACACTGAGAATCGATTCATCATGAAAGATTTCTATTATCGACACACTACTAGCGGGGTCTTTGTACATTCTATTATGGATAAATGATCTGCTACCATGTTCTTAACTCAAGGTTTATCTCTTATTTCCAAATCAAATTCCTGGAGCAGAAGGATCCAAAGGAGCAGACATAATTTGGCATCCTTCTTTGCCGTAGGCACTCAATAACAGAGTGGTTAGTATAACTAATCACTTTAAAATTGAGAAGATGCGACTGAAACTTCTCGAGGGAGAAAACCACTGTCAAGAACTCTTTCTCTATTACCATATAATTGTTATGTGCTTCATCTAACGTTCTGCTAGCATAGTAAATGGCATAGGTCAATCCATCCATGAACTATCCAAACTGTTGAGAATAGGACGTTATGAGGGTATGTGGTCTACAAAAAACGAGACCTACACTATCATTGAGGCGACCACTCACAAAACCCAAATCCAACAACAATTAACCCATAAATAGATGAAGTAGTGCAAAGCAAAAATGAGGAGTTAAAATTTGTTACAACTCTACAAATAATGTGTATAGATGTAAGTATATGTAGAGGTCAAACTCAAGGAGCAAGGGGAATAGAGCACAAAAAATGGCAAAAAGATGATGATCATTTTTTTGTATTTTTGTAGTGATGTTTTATTTTTAGTGGTTTTTTAATATTTATTTTTTAATTTTTAGTTATATATTTTGTTCTATTTAAATATTTATAATTTTCTAATATTTTTATAATTTATAATTTATAATTTTCTTTTTTAGCAAGCAGAGGTAATACATATATATATAAACTATATATAGATAATATAATAGATAATTGATATGAATACATATAAAATAGAGAAAAATAAGAAAAATACCTTAAGTTCACTTCTTTTTTTGAAAGACATTTAAAAATATTTTTGATATTTTTAATAATAATAATTACAAAATAAGTAAATATAGGTATAAATATACAATATAGATTAGTGCACATATAAATATACCTATAAATACTCAAAATGCACAAAATAAAATCTTATTGTCGTGTTTTAATATGTTTTTGTGATTTTATCTCTATTTTTGCTAACTTTTATATTTTTAAATCGAATAAAAATAAGAAATATTGAGCAATAATAAATAATCGGACTGTTTTGGATATCAACAATAGTTAAATAGCTCAAACAATTCAAAACTAATTCTAATAATTAATAGACATAATAAATAACATATAAAAATAGAAAAGAAATTCTAAGATTTTTGAATGATTTTTTTAAAATAAAATTTTAGGGTTAGAGTGGGTTTGCCTTTTTGGTTTCCCTCGTGAACTTTTTAGTGATGTTTGGTCAATAGTTGCAAAATGCAATAATAAATAACTCCCATTTTTTTCATATTTTTTCAAAGTTTTTCTATTTTAAGTGGATTTTTTAATGCAAATAAGGAATGAATGCATTTTTTGAATTTTTAAATATAAGATAAACTTGAATTTACCAAGCTAAAAATATATGTGATTTGATAATATATAAGGCACTTAAAATAAATTTCCTATAATTTTTAAATTCAACATGATATTTTAATGCAAGAATTATGATAAATAAAAAATACAGGTCTGACAAGGACTGAAATGTGATTTAAATAAAACAAATCTAGAACCAAAATCTGAAGTTCAAGGGCATCTGCGTAATTTTTCTACAAATATTTAATCCATACAATCCTGATAGGGTATAAATGCAATTTATAGAACATGAAAATGCATGCATGCAAATATCCCCAAAAATTATGAATTCGATTCCAAAATTAAAGGACTATATGGTAACTCAAAAACACGGGGGTCCCTCTAAAAAGCTCTCCACCTCATGTGTATGGGCACGTGAGGTGACGTGACATGGGATCTAGGTGCAAATAAAAAAATTACAGTGGTCCTTTATAAAATATCAAAAAGTTTTACGCTAAAAAAATATTTTTTGGATTAAAAGTTCAATATTCAAAACGAGGGGTAGATATGCAATCTTACCCCCTTAAGACGTGAGCGGATGATATGGATCTCTTCACTTAACACGTGTTAGCTCCTCGACGCTTGATACCACTTCGTTGATCAACAACTAGAATCAGATCTCGTGGAAGATCTGACGGTCAATGTGTGGTGCGATCCAATGGTCCTAATAAAACTAGAGTGCCTTGATGATTGGACGACTGCTGCTCTTCACCAAGAATGGGAAAGAACAACATCACTGGCAAGCTTCGATCGAATCCTCCTTCCTCCTCCAACGATCTCCAGCACTCCTCTTTGGCTCAAAATGATCCTGATGTTGCCCTCCAACGACTGGAGGCTTCCGAAGGATTCCCGAAGCTCAGGTGAGGTCCAGCATGGTCGAGGAAGATTTGGAGCTCCAGGACCATTCTTCTCATAAAAAATCGATCAAGGAGGGGTCCTTAACCTCCAGGACCTGCACGTGAAGCTCAAGTACACAAAATAGGGGGTATTAGTGGTCTAATCGAGGTAATATGATGCGAGGATGAGTCAAGCAGAGGGCCTCCGACGAGCAGTGGATGTGAGGCCATGATCTCTTGGTCTGGGGAAGATCAAGGTGTATGGAGGTGTGTGGGCTGACGCTAAAGCATAGAGGAGATAAATGGAGGTGATCTGATGGTCGGAGAACGACAAAGTCATAGTGAAATGGTTGTCGAAATTCAGCGAAATAAGCTAAAATCTAAACTACGAATCTCAAAGTCCACGAAATAAAATGTGATATTATCTAAAGCTAAAACCTAAACTACTCTAATCTAAGTTCTAAGAATAGGAAATGAGTTGTAGCAAGGCCTCTACCTCAAAAAATGAAGGAGGCGAAGGAGCTCTGCCGTTAGTGGTCGGCGATGCCCGGATCTCAACATCCACTCCTCTTCCTCCAGTAAACAGGGCCGGTGAAACTCCTGCTATTACCATGAAGGTATAAGGCACGAGAGTCGGGATTTCGAGGGGCTAAAGGGGGTCAAAATTCAAAATGGATGGAGGAGTTGTATATGTACAAGATGGGGTTTGACTACGGTTCCTAATCGCAGCATCGATCCATCGATCAAAAAGTGCTCCAACGTGAAAAACCATGGATCGAGGAAGTCAGTGACCTAGTCTTGTTAAACGCCGACCTAGGGAAGAACATGGAGTTGACCAAGGTCAACTCTAACTGTGCCCCTTTGATCCACGTAGGACAAGAGAAGATAAAACAATTAGGAAATTAATTATTAATTCAAATTAAAATAGTAAATGATTTTATTAATTTTAGTCAAAATATAAAAAATATTTATTATTTTTTGTAGTATTTTATTATGATTTTTATTTATTTTTACAAGATAATTTATTGTATGTTTCTTTGTACAAGTTAATTTATTGTATGTTACTTTTTACATGTAAAAATACAGGTATATCTACCTATGTAGTACATATATTGTTTATTTTCTATTTTAGATTTTAGTATTTATATACATAATTTATATATTTATATCTTTTTTTAAATACATATAAATATATTATGGTACTTTTTCGAGGTTATATGTACACTTAAATAAATAGGTGTGTTTATTATATATGTACATGTATACATATTTCATCTATATGTTTTTATTCACTAATTTATTTTATTGTATTTTTAGTGATTTTATTTTATTCTAATTATGTGCGTGTATTACAAATAATATTACAAAATTATTAAAATTTGAAAAATTGAAAAATACAAAGAACAAATAAATTGATTATTTTATCGGGTATATTATACAATAGGTGTCCAAAACATAAGTTTTGTATCTTAACTCCAAATTGAACGAAACTACCCGGAGCCTTCGTCGGAGCATCCATGGCGAGCTCCCACTCCAGCATCTGAGCATCGACAGCCTCCTCTAGACTGTGCCGCAGCTCGCCTTGACTTCCATCTTCATCGACGATCACCCAGGATGCTCCGGGGAGCTTTATCGGGTCCGAGCAAGCGAGGCGAAGCTGAGGTGACTTTGCCAGAGGACAGAACCCGCCACCACCACAACATAGGAAGATTGGCCATAGCTTACAACTATCGTTAGATGGCACCATCCTTATGGCCATCCAAAGGCTCCTAATGAGCGATGTTCCTACCTTCGCGCCTTACAATCATCGTTCGATCCTGGTGATCGGATGGTTGCCACGGAGCCGCGCGTCAGTGCCAAGGTCATCCGAGCTTTCTATGTGATCCTGCAGGCTTGGGTCTCTTGAGCCTCTCCCAAGCCTCCAGCGTGTATCGAGCCTCGCCCCTCACATGTCATGTCATGTGCGGGATGGGAATTTTGCAGAAGGCCCCTCGTAATTCTCCATAATAGCATATAAGTCCTGAAGCCCGCGTATCCCACGCGTGTCTGGGGTAATTTGCACCCGACCCTTTCTGGGTTCTAATAATTGCAAAATTGTCCTTACATGTGTGGGTAAATTACAGGGAAGGCCCCGCTTTTACTTCTATTTGCATTTTGGTCCTTTTAGGGGTCTGTTTGTAGCATTTTCTATATTTATTTTCATGTTTTCTTGCGTTTATACCCCTGATTTCTTTATTGAATATCTTGAGCATTCGAGCTCCGATCGATGTGATTTCAGTTGCATTTTGAAGCTAGTTTGATAATCATTTTGGTGACATAGTTCATTTTTTGTTTTATTATTATGATTTTTGATGTATATGCCTTGTATCACTACATTAATGAGATCATCTTCATAATTTGAACATGATTTGACTAGTGATAAAATGGCTCGATATTTTGACTCATTAGGGCATATTCGCATTATTGTAACATTGTATTTCTTTGCATCTTGTCGCATATGGAAAATCAAACAAAAATGCATATCTTCATGATTCTTTATGCATCATGTCTTCAAGTGCATTATGACCTATGGATTTCTAAATTCATCGCTTAATTTAAGTAATAAGACTCTACATATTTACTTAAGAGGCTCGTGTCCTTGAGTTTGACCTTGCGCTTGCCCAAGTAAAAAATAAATGGACTGCTTTATTTTGATTGATTATTTTAAATCAAGCGATTTCTGATGCATCCAATTCGGCCAACTGCAATGACACTTGAAATGTTAAAACCACACTCTTAAGTGGCCGTATTCTGGGTTTGTCCAATGGCACCGTTGCCGGGGACACGACTCATCTGTTGTGTTTAGATTTTTATTATTTGATTAAGGGATTGTTTTTAATTCATAGGCCATGTTGTTTACATTATTAAAATTTCTTTGAGGGATATCTAACTCTTGTTTTAGTGGCATGGCCCTTGGTGTTCAAGGAGGCGAGGAGCAGGTGTTCCCCACTACAAGGAGTCGTAGAAGCAAACTTTGGAGATAAATAGAAGAAGAAGAAAAATTGTTTCTTGCATTTTCATTTCATGTAATAATCATCTTTACAGTGGTCTTCGCTTGAAGACTCGCATGTGTAAATGAACGAAGTTCTCCGTGGTTGTGTGGGGATCGCCCCGCTTGAGTACCGACTTATGACCAGGCGTGCAACTCTCTGAGCTATTTTCCCATTTCATTTTATGTGTTTGATTGTAGGTAGGACACACATTTAATCAAGACGCACACAAACATCGCTTCACTTAGCCAAAATTAAAAGATGTTCTTCCCCGCTAATAGAAGCATGTTAGGTGTGATTTCTTATCGACTTGCATATATTTGGTTTTGATTTTTAATTCAGTCCGAGTTTTAATGAATTTTGCTCAAGGAACTGTGAGCTTCCTCTCATAGCCTAGATCATGATTTTTATCGATCTTATAGCTTTTTCTCGACTTCCCTTCCTAGCTTGATCACCAATGTTAATGGAAATTAGGAATGAGCAATAGAGGATGATTGCTTGATTTATGTGCTCACATTGAATAACTTATAACCTTAAGCAAATAATTGGGACTATTGAATGCAAGTTGACTTATAATGGAGTAAAATAATGTTTTGGGAGAGCAATATCTTTGTTTATGTAGGATGTTTTTTGCTTCAACATCTTTTTAATCTTTGCGTAAATTAGAATGTTTTAATCACCAATAAAAATGACAAGATAATTAACCAACATTTGTTGGTTTAACGTGTGAGTTGGTGAATTAAAGGGTATTGCATGCTTGATTGAGCCTTGATTGCTCCGACACCCTCCCCTAGACCTAAATACTATATTCATCTCCGAAGATTCACTCGCTCACTTGTACATCCATCCTAACTTCTTCGTTACCCTCGGGTCTCCCCAAAATCAACTATCCATCTTTATACTTAAGCTACTCTTAGCCTAAGTATAGGGGGGCCTCAGACCCCGTGATATTCTTACTCAATCTTTCCTTTCCTTGATACTTAGGTTATTTCTAACCTAAGTATAGGGGACATCCTCTTCATTTCGTATATTTTTCTATACTTAAATAGAGCTCTGACTTTGTATCATCTAGTGCTATACGGACATAGCGAAGTTTTAGTATAGGCGGGTATACCGGATATACAATATAGGGGACCTCTTTATTTTGAGTAATTATTTTAAATCAAGCAGTCTATGATGCATCCAATTTGGTCGACTACAATGACATTAGAAGTGTTAAAACCACACTCATAAGAGGATGAACTTTAGGTTCGTCAAATGACGTCGTTGCTGGGGACACAACTCATCTTTTGTTTTTAGATTTTTATTATTTGATTAAGTGATTGTTTTAAATTTGTAGGTCATGTGGTTTACATTATTAAAATTTCTTTGATGGATATCTAACTCTTATTTTTATGGCCGGGCCCTTGGTGTTCAAGCATGTGAGGAGCAGGTGTTCCCCGCTACGAGGAGCCGCAGAAGAAAACTTTGGAGATAAATTGAGGAAGAAAAAAATGTTTCATGCATTTGCATTTCATGTAATAATTGTCTTAAGAACGGTCTTCGTTTAAAGACTCACATGTGTAAATGAACGAAGTTCTCCGTGGTTGTGTGGGGATCGCCCCACTTGAGTGTCGACCTAGGACCAGACACACAGCTCTCTGAGCTATTTTCACATTTTATTTTATGTTTTTGATCGTAGGTAGGACACACATTTAATCAAGACGCACATAAACATCGCTTCTCTTAGCCAAAATGAAAAGATGTTCTTCCCCGCTAATAGAAGCACATTAGGTGAAGTTTCTTATTGACTTGTATACATTTGGTTTTGGTTTTTAATTCAATCTGAGTTTTCACGAATTTTGTTCAAGGCACTGTGAGTTTCCTCTCGTAGACTAGATCATGATTTTTATCGATTGCATAACTTTTTCTTGACCTCCCTTCCTGGCTTGATCACCTAGGTTATTGGAAACTGGGAATGAGCGGTAGACGATGATTGCTTGATTTATGCGCTCTCATTTAATCAGTGATAACCTTAAGCAAATAATTGGGAATGTTACATGCAAGTTGACTTAAAATGGAGTAAAATAATGTTTTGGGAGAGCAACACCCTTGTTTACGTAGGACAATTTTTGCTTCGACAGGGTTTTAATCCTTGCGTAAATTAGAATGTTTTAATCACCAATAAATGACTAGATAATTAACAAACATTTGTTGGTTTCACGTATGAGTTGGTGAATTAAAGGGTATTGCATGCTTGATAGAGCTTTGATTGCTCCGACACCCTCCCCTGGACCGAAATACTCCATTCATCTCCGAAGATTCACTCGCTCACTTGCACATCCATCCTAACTTCTCCGTTCCCCTCTGGTCTCCCCAATATCAATTATCCATCTTTATACTTAGGACACTCCCAACCTATGTATATGGGGGCTTGAGACCCCGTGATCTTCTTACTCAATCTTTCCTTTCCTTGATACTTAAGTTATTTCTAACCAAAGTATATGAGATGTCCTCTTCAGTTCCTATATTTTTCTATACTTAAATAGAGATATGGCTTTGTATCATCTAGTGCTATGAGGACATAGCAAAGTTTTAGTATAGGGGGGTATATCAAATATATAATATATGTACTTTAGTTATATTTTTAAAAAAAATAAAAAGATTTAAAACTTTTTGGGCTAAAGTATTTTCTTTTGAACTAAGGGGACAAAATGTTTTCAAGGCTTTGTATCATCTTTTTGGGATAAAGTATTTTCTTTTGAACTAAGGGGATGAAGAGAAGAATGGACGGTAGCCAGTGTAGCTACATATCCTGGGATGCAAGACCAGTGTAGTCAAGTCATCCAGCTGCATGCTCACATCATTTGACTTTGAAGCTCAAGCTTGCTTTTTTGGCTTTACAACATATGTACACTCCGGCAGGCATTTTTATTTTTGTACATGCCTGTCCACTTTTTTTGGAGTTTTCGCTTTTGCATTTTTTTGAATACTATATACAATAGCATTTACATAGGGAGTTTTTCCTCTTGAGCCAGTAGACTATCCCTCTTTTGAAGCTTTATTGCAATCCATGATCTCCTATCCTCGAAACTCATCATCACTGGACAGGTTGGGGTGCACTTCCCTCCCTAGAGGAGGACAAATGTTTCCACCTGTGTGCGTCTCACACCGGCAAATCCGATGAACGTCAAATTCGCCTATTCAATATATATAAATAAGTCGTAGTATAGGAGGCGAATTTGGTTCAGCAAAAACCACGGTCTTTGAATGTTGCGGAATATTTATACTTGGCAAGTCTACCAAGGTCGAACACAGGGATACAGCAGCCTAGTGTGTGTGTTGAATTCCAATTCATGAAAGCATAATGTCAATTAATTTCAGTTTCAGGTCCATATGCAAATTATGATGCACTATGCTATTTACAAGGCGATGCCATGATGCATGCATTTTTTAGATAATTTTATGCAAGTTAAGGAGGTGATGCATGAGCAATTATGCAAGGAATAAGTATGTCAAATAAAAACCTACAATTATACCCTAAAATGTGAGCAATGCAATTTAGAATGAAATTAGAGTCAATTTGAACACATCATTAAAAATCGGTCATAAAATCAAGCAAGACAAGTAGAGCATGGGCCCATTTTTTACATAAAATATCACGTTAATTAAAACTGTGTCAAATGAAACAAGTAAGCATGCTAAAATGTAGAGGACAAAACAAGGATCAAAACGACACGAAAATCATGCAATTTGGACCTACGATGCTCAAGTTATGCTAAAAACAGTGCAAGGGCATAATGGTAATAAAAATGCAATAAAATAAAGGGATAAATATTGCATTTAGGTCCCTGGAGGGACCTAAATGCAAATAGCAAAAACCGCCTGGGCCTTTGAGTAATTTTTCCATGTGCGCAAGGGCCTTTTTATAATTTCAGAAAATATCAAGGGCCTCCCTGTAAATTACCCCAAGCGCGCACGTGAGGCACGCGCCTGGAGGACCAAAATGCAATATCCGGAAGTTCCTGGGTCTGGCATGCAAATTACCCAGCACCTTGCACGTGAGGGCTAGGCTCGGGTCGACACCTTTGGCTCGTGCCACGTGGCTATGTCTGGACGTTCGGAGTTAGGCTCGGAGGACCCGAGCCTATAGGTCGGGAAGGAGGCTCGGGTCCACTACGTGGCGTCATCGTGGCCATCCGATCCTAATGATCGGACGGTGCCTGTAACTTCATCCTCCTCCGCGGCTCGCCGGAGGAGGCGAGGATCCGACGAGCTGCTGCTGGCTCCGCCTCGCCTCAAAAGGTCGTCGTGAGGTCGACTGAGCTATCTGGATGTGCGGCGAAGTTCCTGGAGCAGAAACGAGGCTCCTTGGTGGATCAGATGTGTAGCTCGGTGAAGCCTCGCCGGAGGCTGGAAGCTCGAAGATGCTCAGATCCGAGCTCCGGCTATTGTCGATGGAAGCACCTGCAGATATTAGTATAGCCGAAGCAGAGTGTGTTTGTGTGTTTGTGAGGTGATCGGAAGGCCGTGGAGGCGTCGAGAGGTGATGGTCGTAATCTCTTCTCCGGCGAAGGAGGGGAAGAGGGGAGTCAGAGCTGGAGGGGCTCTGGAGAAGGGAAAGGGGGTCGGCGAGGGTGCTGGAGGTGTGGCGGATGTGGTAGAGTGATCGGTGGAAGGGGACGGTGAAGGTAGGAGGCGTAGTAAATCGGAGAAAAAGAAGGAAAAAGCAAGGAGGGAGAGGACCTCGTCGGGGAGGGGGACCCAGTGGCGGAGAGGCTTGTGTTGGACCTCGAGGAGGTCCGGGGATCATCGCCCAGTCTGGTCAGCCGTACCAGAGAGCTTGGAGGTGGCCGGAGTGATGAATACCCATTCATCACTCTTTATTCTTATATTTTAGCTACAAAAACCTTTGCAAATGCATGTAGATATATGTAAATACAAATAATTACCAAAAGCATGCATTGTGTAAAAACTTATAATTAGCATGTTTTGTGCAAAAATAAAAGAATAAAGATTAAAGAAAAAGAGGGAAATATTTAGAATAAATATTGAGCAACCTAACCCAAGGGAGGGCTCAGCATGGGCCTGACCGCATAAAAGCCAAAGTAGAGGGAGATAGGGGCTCATGTGTAAATATTTGTGTAAATAAATAAAACTATATTTTCCTCAACTAAGAATATGCTTGTAAATACTTGTATATATTTATAAAAGATAAAAACAAAATAAAAAGTTAAAAAGCAAAAAAATTAAAAATACAAAAATACATTGTACATATACCATGTATATAAATGTACATATCTATTTATTTTACCTATGTACATAAATAATAAAAATAAAATAAAAATACCTTTTTATTCCTTATTCTATTCTATAAATAAATAAAATATAAAATAAGGATAAAAGTGTATAAAAATAATAATTAAAAATTAAAAATCAAAATCCCACATATTGTATATATACCTATATCTAACCCTACTATGTACATACCTTATTTTTATTTCCAAAAATTAATTAAAAATCACAAAAAAATAGAAAAAAATAAATAAAAATATTTCATGTTTTAAGTTTTTGTAAATTCGGTCATTTTCTAACTCAAATAAATAAATTAAAATTAATAAGCTTGGCGGGCTCTGATTGGTCCACGGGGGGTTGTTGACCCCCGGTCAACTCTCCCCCCAGGACCACCAGAGCCGGGTCCTCCTCGCCCGACCCGTTTTCTCCAAATTCTTCGCGGTTGACCCGACCGCCATTCCCCTTAACCCCGGGCCCCGTTTACTGCCCGATCATCCAGGACCCTCGCCCGGGGTGGGTTCGCTGGATCCGAGCTCCGCTTGACTCGCCCGATCGCCATCTTCTCGGACCCAGCACCATATATAAAGTCGGCGCCGGCGACCTAATTCTTTTAGCTTTGATCTCTCCCTCGGTGCCTGTGACCTCCTCCAGCGTCCCTGAGTGACAGCCGTGGCCGTGGGAGTAGCAACGAGGCCCGGGCAGCCGGGAGTCACTGATCCGGTGGTAAACGCCGTCGTACGCCGCCGCGAGCGCGCTCAGCCTCGGGGACTCGACGACCCCTTGCAGGCAATGACCGGGATGCTTCATCATCTCCAGCCCAGTCGAATGCGCCCATCAGGTAGCTTAGTTAGGCCGTAGATTAGCTTAGGTTGCGATTTTTCGATTTTTAGTAGTTTAGCTCCGCCGCCTTCGCCTGCTGTTTTCAACCATCCTTTCACTCATCCGACCACTCCACCACCTTCGCCAGACTCCTATCCACCTTCTCCGCCCCTTCACTCCCCCTGTCTTGCCTCGGAGCAGGGTATCGGCTCTCGCCCCTCCGCCGCTCGCCGGAGAGCCCCCATCTCGCCGCACCAGTCACCTTCCGCCCGCTCTGACGGGTCGAGGCACTTTGCCCTCGACCCAGCTTCTTTCCTGTGCAGGTTTCAGGGTTAATCGACCTCATCTGGAGGTCGGAATTTCTGGGCACAGCAGCTCCAGTGCTTTCACGTCGCCGGAGCTCTCTGGAGCTCCTCGCCTCCATCGGAGCAGAGCATCGGGTGCGGGGCTTCACGGCGAAGCTTTCCCGCACCTCAGGAGCATCAGACGAGGACCACCGCGCGCACATAGGGCCAGCGAAAGTCGCCGGCGACCAGTTCTTCCAGGATCCTCGTCGACCGTCAGATCGACCTCGGCGCTCCAGATTAGATCGTGTCCGTTCGTTCTCGGAGCAGCCATGTCCGCCAGATCTTTGAGGTTGGATCTCCACCGTCCGATGGCTGAGGTTTAACCACGACGTCTTCGACCGTCAGATCCAGAACGTGGCCAAACCTCATCCGTCCGATCCGAGCGAGTCCCCCTTCGCAGACCCACGTTGCAGCACCACCGTCCAATCTTCCACGTGGACGCGTTCCAGCCGTTGGATCGACTCGAGGGTTCCCCTTTGGTGTGCGGCGCGTCGTCTCAGCCGTTTGATCTGCCACGCGTCGTGCATCCGTCCCTCGACATTAATAAAAGGGGTAAATTGTCCTTAGGCCCCCTTTCTTTCCTGCATTTAGCTTTAGTCCTGTGAATACGTAGTGTAGTTCTTTTACTTTTGTGAAAATTGCACTGTGGACCCCGTACTTTATTTTCCTCGCATATATACCCCTACCAGTTGTGAGCCACGTGCTTCGTCACGTGTTGTTTTGGGTTATTTGCAATTTATGCCCTTGTAGTTCTGGTTGTTATGAAATGAATGAAAGGTTTTAGTTAATTGCATTTATACCCCTGTGCGTGGTTGTTTTACGCATGTGCGTGATTTCTTGGGTTATTTGCAGCTGAGGCCCTCAGACTTTTGGTACGTGTTACCAATTGGTCCTTGGGACTTCTTTTTATTACAGATAGGTCCCTGAGTGCCCCAGGCACGCGCTTGGCGCGTGTTTTGTTGGGTATTTTGCACCGGGATCCCCAGAACTTTGGGTATTTGCACTTTGGTCCCTGTGCACATTGCCCTCTCTCTATTTTTGAATAAAACATCAAATCACCTCCAAATCCAACGAAAATTTGACACATGGCTCCTGCCATGGTGTAGGATTTTTGTAGATTTTTGAGGATATTTTTGAGTTTGTTTGCTATTTTTAAAAAATTCAAAAACCTCTATTTTTGTCACTGTCCAGATTGAAAAATCATAAAAAAATATAAAAACTCCTTCAAAAATTCCCTAAAAATTAGTTACTGTTTAGTTTAGTTTGTTTGATTTTCTAGCCAATTTTGGCTATTTTTCATCACTGAAAACCACTAAAAACTTAAAAACACTCAAAAACCCATAAAAATTCTAATAAACACATTAAAAACCCAAAAACAATAAACTTGGTACCTAAATTTTCCTTGTTTTCTCTATTTTACAGGAAAATTACCTCCAGGCCATTTTGAGGCCCTTAGATATTTTATCTAGGGTTTCTTGGCTCGGCTAGACAGTACCTCTTATTTTTGCTACTGTTTGATTTTTAGAAAATAAAATAAATATCAGAAAATTATCAAAAATTCACCAAAAACATAAAAAAATATAAAACACATAAAAATATTGTTATTCTGATTTTTGGTTAATTTTTGGTGCTTGAAATAATTTGTTGAACTGTGTTCTTTCTTGCCTTTCTTATTTTCTGAATAAACTTAAAAATAAAAAAAATATAAAAATAATTAAAAACCACTAAAAATGTTTTCTCCCTTTATTTTTTTGACTACTTCGTAGGCCTCTTGGCCAATCCGTGCTCCTTGAGTTCGACCCTGGGAGCTATACCAGGTTAATCACATAGCAGGACCGCTTCTCGTATTTTGATTGCTTGATTTGTCATTAGTGGTTCGATTTTTTTTCTTGATATACACGGTCTGATCGCTTGGGTCGCAACGACCCTATTTCTGTACCTTATACCCGAGTGGTCAGGCCGGTTATCACGGAGGCACACCGATACGCGGCGGAAAGCGACGCGGGTCGACACCGGGCTAGACCCATCTTGGCCTTGACATACAGCCCCTCCGCTGTCACCGGAGGGGCGGAGAAGACTAGGGCATAGCCCAAAATGGTGGACGGAGGCTTCTTGTGGCGGGGGAGGGGTTTAAATAGGAGGAGGTATCCGGCGGTTACGGTGGTGACGACGAGGGTTTCAACGGCTGAAATGATGAAGAGGAGTAATGGAGATGGCATTTGATGGGGTTCGCGAGGATGGCGGAAGTACGGGCTGCGAGAGGGAGGCGTTACGAGCAGCGGTGGGTGGCTGGGACGGTGGCTAAAAAAGGAAGGGGGCGGCGAGTCGGAGAGGCGTAACGTCTGGGGGAGAGGGGGTTTACGGAGGTTGAAGATGGGTTTTGGACGTTGGATTGTACGATCCAACAGTCAGGAGGGGTGCGCTGGTGGAGGGATGGGATCAGATTAAAGATCTGATCCTGCGGCGGAGGCTTAGGCGCTAACGAGTGGCCTAGATGAAGATTTGAACATGATCGGATGGTTGGGAGAGTTTGGGTGACGTGGATGGCGGACCCTAGGATGCACGTGGGATCGGATGGCTGTGGATGAGGCGGAATGTAGCGGCAGAGATTAGATCTGGAGTCAGATCCAATGGCTGAAAGCGAAGCGGTCGTGGAGGGTTAGGATGGAGGCTGGGCGAGTTCAATCAAAGGGCCAGAAGTGGTGACGGGTGGCCAGAGAAGAAGCGGGCCACGTGGCAGCTCCAGAGAGCGCCACGTGGCCCAATCAGAATAATTCAAATGTAAATACAAAGAAAAATAGAAAAGAAATAGTTAGGGACCGAATTAGGAAAAAGTCAAAACATGAAAGTTGCTCGTCTCGACGAGATCTACAACTTTCATGTTGGGCAAAAAGCCAAAAGAGGTCATCTGTACAAAAGCTATTTTTAGGGGTTTTACCAAGTTTGTGTCTTTGAGATTTTTTTTGTATTTTTTATCTTTTTAAGGGTTAGTGAATTATAGACAACTTATCTACCTAATTTTTAGGGGTTTTTTGAGTGATAAAATAATTACAGAAAAATAAGGCAAACTAAATACAATAAATTAATGGTAATTATACACAATATAGTACAAGATAAAATTAAAGAATTAGAGGTGATTTTATTGGATTAACTAGGACAGGGGTTTTAATAGAGAGTTTTTAGCATGATGAATACGAGATTCATTAAAATACAACCCCCTTACCACTCCAACTGAGTTGAGCCATGTGAAAGGTGCAAGTGTCCAAGTTAGGTCATTATCAACAAGAGTCGTGCGTGTGCTCCGAAATATTCTACTTAGGCAGTCTAGAATCCATTGAACCAAGTCCCGTGATCCTCAAAGAATTAAGTCAACTAGACCTGAAATACCTCAATCCCAGTTCCTATAAGGTTCCTGTTAATTAGGTAGATTTTAAGGTCCAGGCAAGCTCCAATCTTCGGATTTTACTTAGACTCGTTCAATTATCAAACCAATAAATGCTAATGCCATGCAATGCTATGCAGAAAATATTTTTGTGATGCAATTTTCAAGAGTTTTGAGCTTTTTATGGGTTTTTAAAAAGATGATGCGTATGCATTTTTTTAGATTTTTGAAAAGTTTTTCAAATGTTTTTGGATTTTTAATTTTGCAAATGTTCTTGAGATTTTTGAAAACAAAAGATTTTGGCTAAAAACAAGGTTAAAATATTTACACGGGAGTGCTTCTTACATATACAATAAGTGGATTTTAAGAATTAACAAGGGTATGTGCTAAATTTACTAGTATATATAGTGAATTTTTGGTGTGATGTATATATTCCTCAAACTTATTTGACATAGGTTTTTCAAACAATTTTGAAAACTATAGTCCAAAATATTTTTTACAAATATTTTACAATCATGTACACACATTTGAAAATCATTTTGCAAAGATTTTCCAAACAATATATATAGATTTTTTTCTAATATTTTTGCAACCATTTTTAAACCATTTGCAAATCATTTTTCAAATATTTTATTTCACACAAAGAAAATAAATTTTACAATCAAAATATTTTTACAAAGGTTGAATACATGTAACAAAATGTTTTACAAATAGTTTTCAAAAGATTTTTCAAAAAGATTTTCAAACTATTTTTCAAACATTTTGCGAAAAAAATAATTTCACCTGATTTATTAATCAGTAAGTACAAGACGTATTTGAGAAATAATAACATATTTTTATTAAGGATTTTTAGTGAATTTAATTAGCCATATTATTAAGAAAATATGAAAGTACGAGTTATGGCTAAAGTATACACACAGTATATACGACCCCCCTATACTTAGCTTGAGCTATGTCCTCAAAGATCGATGAGAAAAGATAAGACATAACTCGTACGAAGTATAGGCAAGTCTAAATTATAAATAAATAAGTGATGAACGAATGAAATAAATGAGAAGTTGACCGTCACCCTATACTTAGGATCAAATAATCCTAAGTATAGCAGACTGTACACAAAGCAGGGTGGGTCAAGGGTGGGAATGAACAGATCGTACTCAAATTGTCTCCCCCTATACTTAGGGTAAGATATCCCTAAGTATAGACAAGAAGAGGAGACAATGGAGAGGATCAAAGAATAGAACAGCTCGGGGTGCACCCCCCTATACATAGGACAAAGTACGTCCTAGGTATAGAAAACTGTCTACAAGGGGCGACACCTTTTTTATAGATAAAGAGAATAGATCAGGAAAAGAAGAAAAGAAGAAAAGATATCAACAGATGAAAGAGCGATATAGACAGATGGATCTATACAGCGGAAGATGGAAGTGCTCACCATGTGTGAGATGCAAATGATCGGAGTCAAAGAACACATCTCATACCAGAAGAATGGGGGCAACGCCAACGGCCGACGGATCATGATCTAGATATAACTTCAGGCGCTGACCGTTAACGCGGAAGGCAGAGGAAGATGACGGCTCTGATATATCAATGCTACCATTGTCATGTACCTTCCTGATCACATACGGTCCTTTCCACTTACTCTGTAATTTCCCTGGAAATAACTTCAGCCTGGAATCAAACAACCATACGCGTTGATCTAGCTCAAACGTTTTATGGCTGGTATGGGAATCGTGCCATGTCTTCACTTTCTCCTTGTATTGTAGGCTGCTAGAAAAGGTTGTATCTCTCAACTCCTTCAGGGCTGCCAACTCTGCTCTCCGCTGTTCTCCTATACTCTCGGGATCCAACAATAACTCAGTGACTGCCCAAAATGACTTGTGCTTTATTTCCACTGGCAGTTGGCACGGCTTGCCATAGACGAGTCGAAAGGGAGATGTGCCTAATGGATTTTTGAAGGAGGTCCGATAGGCCCACAAGACCGAGTCCAAAAGCTGTGACCAATCCTTTCGGTCTGGGCGGACAATGTTCTGTAAGATCGTCTTGATCTCCCTGTTCGATACTTCGACAAGACCATTAGTCTGAGGCTCCGAACTCGTCTGCAAGGGCCCTAACTTTATCATTAATGAAATGAGACCCCCCGTCTGAAATCAGAACTCTAGGCACCTTGAACCTTGAAATGATATTTTTCCTCAAAAACTTACACATAGTTTTAGCATCTGCGGCTCGGGCGGGGATAGCCTCAACCCAACGTCTAACATAATCCACAACAAGCAAAATGTGTTTGAATCCCTGACTCTTGTGATCCACACAAGGCGGGAACACAAGAATTTCTAACGGTCTTGTGATCCACACAAGGCGGGAAGACAGAGGTCGCTGCGATGACCGCTAAAAATCCCTACTTAATCAACAATGAACCCAAAATCAAATATCGACAATGACAAACAATGTGGAGTCAACTTTATTTTTAACTCTACATAAAAGATGTATAGGTGCAAGTATGTAGAGAGTTCGAACACAGGGAGCAAGGCAAGATAGATCAACAAGTGTGTGTGTGTGTGTGTGAATGTGATGTATTGTCTACAATATGCAAATGTTTTTGTGGGTTTTTAATTTTATATTTTTTATTTTTAATTTTTAATTTTCTATTTTGGTTTTTGATTTTATGATTTTATACTTTCTTTTTATATTTTATATTTTTGTATTTTCTTTTTCAATAATAGGATATTTATAAAAGATAAGAGAAAGAGAGGATGAGGTATTTATAAAAGTAGGTAAAAATAGTCAAAAATCAGGGAATAAATTGTTTTTGATCTTTTTATAATTTTCTATTGTTTTAGTGATTTTGGGGATTTTTCAGATTGTTTTTGGTATTTTTAAAATCAAGAATACAAGGAAATAGTGAGCAAAGGTTCTGGCCTAAATTAAAATGGGAATGAAAAATAGAAAACAGTGGCAAAATTTTCCCAAATTAATTTTAAAGTAAAGACAATAAAGTAGAGAAACTACAGAACTTGAGTTTATATTTTTAGGCTTTTTCTAGGATTTTTTAGATTTTTATAAATATTTTTAGGGTTTTCTAATTTTTAAGGTTTTTGTTTTGAAAATTTTAATGATTTTTGGACTGGCACTAAAATATGATAAGACAAGCAAAAAATATATATTTTTTTAATTTTTCAAAACATTTTTATAATTTTTATGGATTTTCTAATGCAAACAATAGGAAAAATGCATGTTTTTTATTTTTAATAAATATGAAAATGAACAAAAATGCAATAAAAAATAGCGTGAACAAGCAAGTTAACAGGATCCTATGCTATTTTTTTGAGAATTTTTCAAGTTAAAATAATGCACTAAATAAATAAAGACAACATCAAGAAACTACACTACTAACAAGGGTATAAGTGCAAATAAGTAAACATTCAGGGGCCAAAGTGTAAGATTCACAAAAAGTTTAATACTGAATATTCCATTTAAATGATCAAATTCGAATATCAAGACCCGCGGGGGTATTCTTACAAATAACCCAACCAAGCGCGTGACTAGCACATGCCTGGGAAGGACCTGTTGGTAATATCCAAAACATCAAGGAGTCTACATGCAATGTTTCCAAAACTTTTATACTTAATACAACAATTACTAGACTAAAGCGAAATAAGGAAACCCTGGAGGGGTTTGTGCAAAAGGCCCTCACCTCACGTGTACTGGTCACGTGAGGTGACGTGGCCAAGACCTTCTTGCAAATACTGAAAGCTTAGGGGCCTAGAGTTAATTTTTACAAAACTTTCTAAACGGAAGATGAAAGTTCAAGTATTATAAGATAAATTACAAAAAGGGCACGGGTATACTTGCAAAATTCCCACACTAAGGCACTGGCGGATGGCTCAGATGCATCCACTTATCCACGTGTCCGCGCCTCCTCGCGCGACGACGCTTCGAAACGCACGGCTGCGATTAGATGGATTGTCGATGATCGGGCGGCTCTGGTGCGTTTGATCGGACGACTCTTGCTATGCCTGGGGGACCTTGATGATCCGACGGCGGAGGCCCCCGTTCGATGAACAGGGAAGAAGGTCCGTCGTGGCGACCTTCCTCCGATGATTGCGCTCCTCTCCGGCGTTCCTATGTGCTCCAAAATGGTCCACTAGGTTCCTGCGAGCTTCCTCTCTATGCCTGGGGCCTCAAAACGCGGCGGCAGACACCAGGGCTCCTCCGCGACGTCGGAGAAGGAGGAGGGGCCCGGGTACCTACAGCGAGGTCAAAATTGACCCCAGGTGCTCTTCGCGCTCCAGATACCTGCAGGAAACGTTAAAGAGGTCGAGGGAAAAATGCCTCAACCTCCAGTGGGGTTTCACAAAGGGGGCGAACGACGATATGGATGCTCGCCGGTACTTGCTCCGATGAGGGGGATCGACTTAGCGAATCGAGCGATGGGAATGGGAGATATTAGTGGCTAAGTGATCTTAGGGTTACAGTGAATGAGTAGACGAAGAAAAACTAAAGAAATAAGCACCTCGAAGGCTAGAGCCCGAGGTTGAAGGTACCTCAACGGGAAGTTCATCGGAGGTGGTTGGAACGCCCTCAATCCACGACGCTTCGCCTCCTTGAAGGTCTGGTCCTCAAGCTGTCACCTCTAGGTCTCAGACGCGAGCAAAAAGGGAAGAAATCGGGACGAAAATGGGGTTCAAAAATTCAAAGGATGGTCGGGTGTCCAATGTATGTGGTTTGACTCTGCGGCTCTGGCACATCAAAGACTAAGGAAGATCGATGCAATCGCTGGCCCTCTCCTCGAGACAATCATCGGGCGAGTATGCCCATTCTACAAGGAGAAAAAGTTGTGAAGAGTGCGACACGAAACAATGCAAGGAGAGGCCTAGAAAAATCAACAAAAATGGGTGAAAACCAAGGTCTGACAGGCTGCAGGGGTGGAGGGCAGACAGTTGACCGAGGTCAACGAAGACTGTCCCCTGGTTGGTCCACGTGGACCAACCAAGAAAAACCCCTGGAAAAATACTTAATAAATCCTTTAAAAATCGAAAATGATTTTATTATTTTTAGGTTATAAAATAAAAAAAGTTTGTAATTTTCTAAAGTTTTTATAGTGATTTTTATTTATTTTCATGAGGTATATTTTCACGAGTTGCCTTTTTAGACTTATATAGGTATATTATCTATATATTTTATTATTTTATTTTTATTTTGTGTTTTTAATTTACTTAATTTTGTTTATGATTTTATAAAATTATAGAATATTTTTATACACTCAGAAATATTTTTATTTTATTTTTCTGATGTGTTTTGTATACTTAATAAAATAGAATTATGTATTATATAGGTATAATTATAGGTAGTATACCTATGTATTATATTACAAGTATTTTATTTGTTTTCTTTTATCTTTTTATTCTGATTTTAATGTAAAAATATATTATAAATAACATTTACAAAATTATAAAAATATAAAATTATAAAAATAATGAACAAATAATAAATTGAATAATTAATCTGTACAAGTATACAAGTAGGGTCCAAAATTCAACTTTCAAACCGTAACTCCGAAAAATATGAAACCACCTCCATTAAATAGATTATTTTACACTGTAATTAAAGGTGAGTTTGGTATATTTTGAGTTTTTATTTGCAAGATACGGGTCTGGGATCAGTGAAATCAATTTTGTATTTTTATTTATTTAATTATCTACAACTTTCATGTACAAAGTTTCTTTATTTGAGGTATAAAAAATGGAACCAAAAATAGGTCCCAAAATGAATAAAGAATGAAGGTATTTTTACGGTGTTTTGACCCTTATCTCCCCCTACTTTATTCTTTGTCGACCTATTCATCAAGATGCCTCATCTTTTGTTTTTACATTTTTATTATTTGATTAAGTGATTGTTTGAAATTCGTAGGTCATGTTGTTTACATTATTAAAATTTCTTTGATGGATATCTAACTCTTGTTTTTGTGGCAGGGCCCTTAGTGTGCAAGGATGTGAGGAGCAGGTGTTCCCCGCTACGAGGAGCCGCAGAAGCAAACTTTGGAGATAAATTGAGGAAGAAAAAAATGTTTCATGCATTTGCATTTCATGTAATAATTGTCTTAAGAACGGTCTTCGTTTAAAGACTCACGTGTGTAAATGAACGAAGTTCCCCGTGGTTGTGTGGGGACGCTCCACTTGAGTGTCGACCTAGGACCAGACACACAGCTCTCTGAGCTATTTTCACATTGTATTTTATGTTTTTGATCGTAGGTATAGGACACACATTTAATCAAGACGCACATAAACATCGCTTCTCTTAGACAAAATGAAAAGATGTTCTTCCCCGCTAATAGAAGCACGTTAGATGAAGCTTCTTATTAACTTGTATACATTTGGTTTTGATTTTTTATTCAATTTGAGTTTTCACGAATTTTGTTCAAGGCATTGTGAGTTTCCTCTCGTAGACTAGATCATGATTTTTATCGATTGCATAACTTTTTCTCGACCTCCCTTCCTGGCTTGATCACCTATGTTATTGGAAATTGGGAATGAGCGGTAGACATTGATTGTTTGATTTATGCGCTCTCATTTAATCAGTGATAACCTTAAGCAAATAATTGGGAATGTTACATGCAAGTTGACTTAAAATGGAGTAAAATAATGTTTTGGGAGAGCAACACCCTTGTTTACGTAGGACAATTTTTGCTTCGACAGATTTTTAATCCTTGCGTAAATTAGAATGTTTTAATCACCAATAAGTGACTAGATAATTAACAAACATTTGTTGGTTTCACGTATGAGTTGGTGAATTAAAGGGTATTGCATGCTTGATTGAGCCTTGATTGCTCCGACACCCTCCCCTGGACCGAAATACTCCATTCATCTCCGAAGATTCACTCGCTCACTTGTACATCCATCCTAACTTCTCCGTTCCCCTCTGGTCTCCCCAACATCAATTATCCATCTTTATACTTAGGATACTCCCAACCTATGTATTGGGGGGGCTTGAGACCCCGTGATCTTCTTACTCAATCTTTCCTTTCCTTGATACTTAAGTTATTTCTAACCAAAGTATATGAGACGTCCTCTTTAGTTCCTATATTTTTCTATACTTAAATAGAGATATGGCTTTGTATCATCTAGTGCTATGAGGACATAGCAAAGTTTTAGTATAGGGGGGTATATCAAATATACAATATATGTACTTTTGCTATATTTTAAAAAAAATTAAAAAAATTAAAACTTTTTGGGCTAAAGTATTTTCTTTTGAACTAAGGGGACAAAATGTTTTCAAGGCTTTGTATCATCTTAAATAGAGATATGGCTTTGTATCATCTCTTTGGGCTAAAGTATTTTCTTTTGAACTAAGGGGATGAAGAAAAGAATGGACGGTAGCCAGTGTAGCTACATATCCTGGGATGCAAGACCAGTGTAGTCAAGTCATCCAGCTGCAGGCTCACATGATTTGACTTTGAAGCTCAAGCTTGCTTATTTGGATTTACAACATATGTACACTCCGGCAGGCATTTTTATTTTTGTACAGGCCTGTCCACTTTTTTGGAGTTTTGGCTTTTGCATTTTTTTTGAATACTATATTCAACAACATTTACATAGGGAGTTTTTCCTCTTGAGCCAGTAGACTATCCCTCTTTTGAAGCTTTATTGCAACCCATGATCTTCTATCCTCGAGACTCATCATCACTGGACGGGTTGGGGTGCACTTACCTCCCTAGAGGAGGACAAATGTTTCCACCTGTGTGCGTCTCACACCGACAAATCCAACCCCCTCACCACTCCAACTGAGTTGAGCCATGTGAAAGGTGCAAGTGTCCAAGTTAGGTCATTATCAACAAGAGTCGTGCGTGTGCTCCGAAATATTCTATTTAGGCAATCTAGAATCCATTGAACCAAGTCCCGTGATCCTCAAAGAACTAAGTCAACTAGACCTGAAGTACCTCATTCCCAGTTCCTATAAGGTTCCTGTTAATTAGGTAGATTTTAAGGTCCAACCAAGCTCAAATCTTCGTATTTTACTTAGACTCTTCAACTATCAAACTCAATCCGAAAAATGCTAATGCCATGCAATGCTATGAAGAAAATATTTTTGTGATGCAATTTTCAAGAGTTTTGAGCTTTTTATGGGTTTTTGAAAAGATGACGCGTATGCATTTTTTTAGATTTTTGAAAAGTTTTTCAAATGTTTTTGGATTTTTAATTTTGCAAATGTTTTTGGGATTTTTGAAAACAGAAGATTTTGGCTAAAAACACGGTTAAAATATTTACACGGGAGTGCTTCTTACATATACAAGTAGTGGATTTTAAGAATTTACATGGGTAAGTGCTAAATTTTATAAGTATATATAGTGAATTTTTGGTGTGATGTATATATTCCTCAAACTTATTTGACACAGGTTTTTCAAACAATTTTGAAAACTATAGTCCAAAATATTTTTTACAAACATTTTACAATCATGTACACACATTTGAAAATCATTTTGCAAAGATTTTCCAAACAGTATATATAGATTTTTTTCAAATATTTTTGCAACCATTTTTCAAACCATTTGCAAATCATTTTTCAAACATTTTATTTCACACAAAGAAAATAAATTTTACAATCAAAATGTTTTTACAAAGGTTGAAGACATGTAACAAAATGTTTTACAAATAGTTTTCAAAAGATTTTTCAAAAAGATTTTCAAACTATTTTTCAAACATTTTGCAAAAAAAAATTTTCACCTGATTTATTAATCAGTAAGTACAAGACGTATTTGAGGAATAATAACATCTTTTTATTAAGGATTTTTAATGAATTTAATTAGCCATATTATTAAGAAAATATGAAATTACGAGTTATGGCTAAAGTATATACACAGTATATACGACCCCCCTATACTTAGCTTGAGCTATGTCCTCATAGATCGGAGAGAAAAGAGAATACATAACTCGTACTAAGTATAGGCAAGTCTAAATAATAAATGAATAAGTGATGAACGAATGAAATAAATGAGAAGTTGACCGTCCCCCTATACTTAGGATCAAATAATCCTAAGTATAGCAGACTGTACACAAAGCAGGGAGGGTCAAGGGTGGAAATGAACAAATCCTACTCAGATTGTCTCCCCCTATACTTAGGGTAAGATATCCCTAAGCATAGATAAGAAGAGGAGACAATGGAGAGGATCAAAGAATAGAACAGCTCAGGGTGCACCCCCCATACATAGGACAAAGTACGTCCTAAGTATAGAAAACTGTCTACAAGGGGCGACACCTTTTTGATAGATAAAGAGAATAGATCAGGAAAAGAAGGAAAGAAGAAAAGACAAAAAGATATCAACAGATGAAAGAGTGATATAGACAGATGGATCTATACAGCGGAAGATGGAAGTGCTCAACATGTGTGAGATGCAAATGATCGGAGTCAAAGAACACGTCTCATACCAGAAGAATGGGGGCAACGCCAACGGCCGGCGGATCATGATCTAGATATAACTTCAGGCGCTGACCGTTAACGCGGAAGGCAGAGGAAGATGATGACTCTGATATATAAATGCTACCATTGTCATGTACCTTCCTGACCACATACTGTCCTTTACACTTGCTCTGTAATTTCCCTGGAAATAACTTCAGCCTGGAATCAAACAACCATACGCACTGATCTGGCTCAAACTATTTATGGCTGATATGGGAATCGTGCCATGTCTTCACTTTCTCTTTGTATTGTAGGCTGCTAGAAAAGGTTGTATCTCTCAACTCCTCCAGGGCTGCCAACTCTGCTCTCCGTTGTTCTCCTATACTCTCGGGATCCAACAATAACTCAGTGACTGCCCAAAATGACTTGTGCTTTATTTCCACTGGCAGATGGCACGGCTTGCCATAGACGAGTCGAAAGGGAGATGTCCCTAATGGATTTTTGAAGGAGGTCCGATAGGCCCACAAGACTGAGTCCAAAAGTTGTGACCAATCCTTTCGGTCTGGGCAGACAACCTTCTGTAAGATCGTCTTGATCTCCCTGTTCGATACTTCGACAAGACCATTAGTTTGAGGGTGATATGACGTGGCAATACGATGGTCAATGCCGAACTCGTCTGCAAGGCCCCTAACTTTATCATTAATGAAATGAGACCACCCGTTTGAAATCAGAACTCTAGGCACCCCGAACCGTGAAATGATATTTTTCCTCAAAAATTTACACATAGTTTTAGCATCTGCGGCTCGGGCGGGGATGGCCTCAACCCAACGGCTAACATAATCCACAGCAAGCAAAATGTGTTCGAATCCCTGACTCTTGTGATCCACAAGGCGGGAACACAGGAATTTCTAATGGTCTTGTGATCCACACAAGGCGGGAAGACAGAGGTTGCTGTGATGACCGCTAAAAATCCCTAATTAATCAACGATGAACCCACAATCAAATATCAAACAATGACAAATAATGTGGAGTCAAATTTATTTTTAACTCTACATAAAAGATGTATAGGTGCAAGTATGTAGAGAGTTCGAACACAGGGAGCAAGGCAGGATAGATCAACAAGTGTGTGTGTGTGTGTGAATGTGATGTATTGTCTACAATATGCAAATGTTTTTGTGGATTTTTAATTTTTTATTTTTTTATTTTTTTATTTTTAATTTTCTATTTTAGTTTTTGATTTTATGATTTTATACTTTCTTTTTATATTTTATATTTTTGTATTTTCTTTTTCAATAATAGGATATTTATACAAGATAAGAGAAAGAGAGGATGAGGTATTTATAAATGTAAGTAAAAATAGTCAAAAATCAGGGAATAAATTGTTTTTGATCTTTTTATAATTTTCTACTATTTTAGTGATTTTTGGGAATTTTTCAGATTGTTTTTGGTATTTTTAAAATCAAGAATACAAGGAAACAATGAGCAAAGGTTCTGGCCGAAATTAAAATGGGAATGAAAAATAGTAAACAGTGGCAAAATTTTCCCAAATTAATTTTAAAGTAAATACAATAAAGTAGAGAAACTACATAACCTGAGTTTATATTTTTAGATTTTTTCTAGGATTTTTTAGATTTTTATAAAGATTTTTAGGGTTTTCTAATTTTTAAGGTTTTTGTTTTGAAAATTTTAATGATTTTTGGACTGGCACTAAAATATGATAAGACAAGCAAAATATATTTTTTTTAATTTTTCAAAACATTTTTATAATTTTTATGGATTTTCTAATGCAAACAATAGGAAAATGCATGTTTTTGATTTTTAATAAATATGAAAATGCAATAAAAATGCAATGCAAAAAAATGGCGTGAACAAGCAAGTTAACATCCTATGCTATTTTTTTGAGAATTTTTTTAGTTAAAATGATGCACTAAATAAATAAAGACAACATCAAGAAACTACACTTCTAACAAGGGTATAAGTGCAAATAAGTAAACATTCAGGGGCCAAAGTGCAAGATTCGCAAAAAGTTTAATACTGAATATTGCATTTAAATGACCAAATTCGGATATGAAGACCCGCGGGGGTATTCTTACAAATAACCTAACCAAGCGCGTGATTAGCACACGCCTGGGAAGGACCTGTTGGTAATATCCAAAACATCAAGGGGTCTACATGCAATGTTTCCAAAACTTTTATACTTAATACAACAATTACTAGACTAAAGCGAAATAAGGAAACCCTGGAGGGGTCCTGTGCAAAATGCCCTCACCTCACGTGTACTGTTCACGTGAGGTGACGTGGCCAGGACCTTCTTGCAAATACTGAAAGCTTAGGGGCCTAGAGTTAATTTCTACAAAACTTTCTAAACGGAAGATGAAAGTTCAAGTATTATAAGATAAATTACAAAAAGGGCGCGGGTATACTTGCAAAATTCCCACGCTAAGGCACTGGCGGACGGCTCAGATGCATCCACTTATCCACGTGTCCGCGCCTCCTCGCGGGATGACACTTCGAAACGCACGGTTGCGATAAGATGGATTGTCGATGATCGGGCGGCTCTGTTGCGTTTGATCGGACGACTCCTGTTATGCCTGGGGGACCTTGATGATCCGACGGCGGAGGCACGCGTTCGATGAACAGGGAAGAAGGTCCGCCGTGGCGACCTTCCTCCGGTGATTGCGCTCCTCTCCGGCGGTCCTACATGCTCCAAGTGGTCCACTAGGTTCCTGCGAGGTTCCTCTCTATGCCTGGGGCCTCAAAACGCGACGGCAGACACCAGGGCTCCTCCGCGACGTCGGAGAAGGAGGAAGGGCCCATGTACCTCCGGCGAGGTCAAAATTGACCCCAGGCGCTCTTCGTGCTCCAAATACCTGCAGGAAACATTAAAGAGGTCGAGGGTAAAATGCCTCAACCTCCAGTGGGGTCTCACAAAGGGGGCGAACGAGGATATGGATGCTCGTCGGAACTTGCTCCGACGAGGGGGATCGATTTAGTGAATCGAGCGATGGGAATGGGAGATAATAGTGGCTAAGTGATCTTAGGGTTACAGTGAATGAGTAGACGAAGAAAAGCTAGAGAAATAAGCACCTCGAAGGCTAGAGCCCGAGGTTGAGGGTACCTCAACGGGAAGGTCACCGGAGGTGGTTGGAACGCCCTCAATCCACGACGCTTCGCCTCCTTGAAGGTCCGGTCCTCTAGCTGTCACCTCTAGGTCTCAGACGCGAGCAAAAAGGGAAGAAATTGGGACGAAAATGGGGTTCAAAAATTTAAAGGATGGTCGGGTGTCCAATATATGTGGTTTGACTCTGCGGCTCTGGCGCATCAAAGACCAAGGAAGATCGATGCAATCGCTGGCCCTCTCCTCGAGACAATCATCGGGCGAGTATGCCCATTCTACAAGGTGAAAAAGTTGTGAAGAGTGCGACACGAAACAATGCAAGGAGCGGCCTGGAAAAATCAACAAAAATGGGCGAAAACCAAGGTCTGACAGGCTGCAGGGGTGGAGGGCAGACAGTTGACCGAGGTCAACGAAGACTGCCCCCTGGTTGGTCCACGTGGACCAACCAGGAAAAACCCTTGGAAAAATACTTAATAAATCCTTTAAAAATCGAAAATGATTTTATTATTTTTAGATTATAAAATAAAAAAAGTTTGTAATTTTCTAAAGTATTTTATAGTGATTTTTATTTATTTTCATGAGGTATATTTTCACGAGTTGCCTTTTTAGACTTTTATAGGTATATTTTCTATATATTTTATTATTTTATTTTTATTTTGTGTTTTTAATTTATTTAATTTTGTTTATTATTTTATAAAATTATAGAATACTTTTATACACTGAGAAATATTTTTATGTATTTTTCTGATGTGTTTTGTATACTTAATAAAATAGAATTATGTATTATATAGGTATAATTATAGGTAGTATACCTATGTATTATATTACAAGTATTTTATTTTGTTTTCTTTTATCTTTCTATTCTAATTTTAATGTACAAATATATTATAAATAATATTTACAAAATTATAAAAATATAAAATTTTAAAAATAATGAACAAATAATAAATTGAATATTTTAATCTATACAAGTATACAAGTAGGGTCCAAAACTCAACTTTCAAACCGTAACTCCGAAAAATATGAAACTACCTCCATTAAATAGATTATTTTACGCTATAATTAAAGGTGAGTTTGGTACATTTCGAGTTTTTATTTGCACGATACGGGTCTGGGAAGTTAGACTTCTGGAATCTTATTCAGACCATAACTTTTTATCTGTGTATTATTTTTCAGTGAATCAATTTTGTATTTTTATTTATTTAATTATCTACAACTTTCATGTACAAAGTTTCTTTATTTGAGGTATAAAAAGTGGAACCAAAAATAGGTCCCAAAATGAATAAAGAATGAAGGTATTTTTATGGTGTTTTAACCCTTATCTCCCCCTACTTTATTCTTTGTAAACCTATTCATCAAGATGCCTAGGTCTCGGCATTTCGGATCATAAAATATTGTAAAAAATATTTACAATATTTTATTATTTTTTCTTTTCTTTTATTTATTCTATAATTTTGGCTTTAATTACAGTATTTTATACACTATATACATGCACATGCATGAATGCTAATATGATGGATTTAATGTTATTTACACGCATTTGCTAGGTTTTTGATGCCAAAATGATAGAATAAAGATGATGAAATGTGGCTTCATTAGGGGACAAAATGTTTTCAAGGCTTTTCTATACTATATTATACTATTTTTCAAGAAAAATATTTTTAAAAATGATTTAAAAAATGGGTTTTACTTATTTTGAGAAAATCATTTGTTTTAAAATCTATATGTGTAACTTGGTTTGAAAATATTTTTTTGTTTTCAAGGAAAGTGAGGCTAACTTGTGTTCTAACTTTATTTAAAAATTTCATAAAAATGAAAAAAAATAAAAAAATCCTTTAAGAGTCAAATTGACTACTAAACCCAAATAAGTAGCCGCTTTCAGTGAGGGTTTTCCTTAGCAGAGTAGGTGGTTTAGAGGACATCGCGTAAGGCTCCGTCCTCAAGCAACATGTTCCGACATGTATTTAAACCTATACTAGCTAAAATCATATGCATCTACTCATTTGAGTTTAGGTCAATCATTATGCCTTTTAAAGTCTTCATAAAAAATTCAAAAAAAGGATGAAAGGAGTTGGATTGAGTTCCCTACATTTCCACTTTCACACATGATCGGAAATGTTCGAGAAACTCAGTTTATAAGGTCTTGAGATTTTATGTTAACCAGCCTTAGACATCAGGGTCTTAGACTTAATTATCCACATTTCCCTAGTTTGCTAGATTTGTGTGCTATATTGCATGCTTGGTCTCCTATCTTAAGAATATGATCAGCAATTCACATGCCCGACTGCGGTCTCGATGAGATGAGTTGAAATTTCACTTGAGGGATTGGGATGAGGGATTCAAGTCTAGATTTGATCTAATGATGCTCAAGGATGGGATAAAATCATGGAAGGCTTCATGAAACCTAAGTGTCAGTAGTTTTAGCCAGTATGAGAACTTAGTTCTTGTACTAATCTCTTGACATCTACCTAAGTGCTAGGGTGTGAATAAAATAAAAATGTTGATCAGTGTGCGCCAACTCTTGGTAAAAGCAATGGAGCTAGCCAAAAATAAAGCAAAGAAATATCAATGTTGAAAAAAAAGCTCACATTCCACAAAGTCAATTATCAACAGAGCTTCCACCAAAAGGCGAGCATTCCCAATCATTTCAAAGTGTCCACTTAAACCACCACTATTAGGAACAGGAATCGGGCTTGCACCAAAAAAGGCCTTTGCATCATAAATGCTACAAGTATGGGTGTAGAAGGAATGATAGATACTCAAAAAAGGCACACCCCGGTGTATTACCAGGAAAACAAGTATATACCGCTCCAACTTCTCTTGATGGACACACTGTTCAACATCAAAAAAATTACGTTGAGTTGTAAGGCAATCGAGCGGATCCTTGTTCCAATGAGAGGGAGAGAAGAAATGACACAATCCCATACCCTCCATCAACTGCCTGCCATCTACACATCTAAATCTGACAAGTAAAGAGACGGTGGATTGGACGCAACATTTGATTTATTCCCTAGTGTTGAGGATTGAGTCCTTCGGAGAATTTCTTGGATCGGGACCTAGGGTGACCTTGTGATTCTGCTCTCGTGATCGCGATCAACACTTAAAAATCATATCCTTAGTTTATATGTATCAAAGAGAGAGTCCGGAAAACTAGAGAAATTGGAGACGTCTTGCTTAAGGCTGGGATAAACTCTGAGATTTATGCTCTCTAAAAATTGGGATTTCTTGAACGAATTAGATCCTGTACGCACATGCACACGGGGGTTAATTCATCTCATTCATTTTTTAGATGCTCGGGGATGAGCATAGTTTAAGTATAAGGGTTGATGAAACCCAATTTTATTGTCATAATTTGCGGTTATTAAATCCCTAGCTTAGAGTAAGTTTCAATAAAATTCAGATAAATCCTTGTATATACCTGAATCTTAGAATAAATTAAAAATACAGAAAAAATAGCAATACTAAAATCTTAGTGTTTTGAACCCTTAAAAATGCTCACAAAAATATTTCTCCCTTCGTTTGACCTCGTCTTCATTTTTAGTCAACATGAAACATGTACACCTCATTGAGATCTAAAACTTTCATGTTTTTAGTTTTTCCAAATTCGTCCTTCTTCTCCCTCATATTTCACCTTCTTCTTCTGAATAACCTGATAGGGCCACATGGTTCCTTCTGGTTGAGCCACGTGGCACACTCACCATATGCCACGGGCCAACATTTCTACACCATTCAGTTTCCTCTAGGCACCTCCATCTCAGGCGTCCACTCCCTACTTCATTCCAAGCCATCCGATCCTTCAGCTTGATCTCATCACCGCCGTCCGCCCCTGCCTTCATCTCATTTGATTACGCATAACGGTATGTTAGGATAGTGATTTGTACCACAAATGCAAGCGGATTGTTGCAGACGAATATAAGGTTCTTCATTGGCATTCCCATTGAAGGCGGGAAGAAGCACCAAGAGTTAACGCTTTAAATCGAAGTGTACATGGACCACATGGATTTGGATCCACTTGGTCATTTGGCTCGCTCCAAGGTTTTAAGTCTCCTTGAGCATGGGCTTGGGCCTCTCTACTCGGGCTTCATCTATTGGGCCTCCATGGCCTCCATCTTCTCTCTCATCCTCTTCTCCTCCTCATGGATTGCCTCTCCTTATCCTCATCTCATTGAGCATATCTTGGAAGGCGACCTAGGTCAATGCCTAGTTAGTGAGATACGGATGACTCTCCTGAATAGAGGCAAGAAGCTAGGCATTCACTACATTCTAGTCTGACTTTAAGTGGAGGATGATGTGGTCCCTTCAATTTTCTTGTGAGAGCCATCTATGTATATGTCTTCGAATCCGAGAGAATTTCTAGCTCCAGATCAGGCTTGTAATCTGCATATGGAATGATGCCCCGATCAATTTGTATTGAAGTGCTAGATGTAGAGATTGTTCTATGTTAAGGACAACACAAAACTTTATTAAGGAAGGCGATGTATATGGAGTGAAATCAATTGCCATCCAAAATGGATAGAGTACAGGACAAGAGTGGTTCTAGACTATTGAAGAAGTCAGGGAGTGCGGAGATCGGTTTGCAAAGTTTGAACTGGGTTGTTGGGAATCGCATTGAATTATTGTACAAGGCGACTACATAGAATCGATATGGGTGTCGGTGAAGTCCCGACAAAGCCATACATGAGATGCCATCTCGAAGATTAAGAGGGAGATTGAGAACGGATGAATGATACATAAATCAACAAGAAATAAAAGGAGTGCAAAATAGAAGAAGGCTCAAAGTAAGCGATGGTCAAATGAGCAATAAAATAGATGAAAGAAAAAGGCACACAATGTGCAGGGCTGGTCTTCGAACTTAACTAAAAATCAAACAAACGCTAAACAAGTTTTGGGTTCACCAAATCGATACAAGTGAAGCCGTAAGAGTTCGATTTTATTTATCATTTTGATTTATTTTTTGTTATTCAGACAATATTTTATAACAAGTCCTTATAAGTGTTATCCCTATAGGGGCGTGTATTGCTAGGAAATTTTTCCTACTTCTTCCACCTCCTTTGTAAACTGTGATTTGTGCACTTTGAGGTCATTGATCTCGTGCCTAGGCAGCTACTCAACCAAAGAAATAGAGGAGAAATCTAATAAGTGAAACCAATAATTCCCCCACAAGTGAGGTACTCAGATGCAAATCAATGAGAGACACAATCATGATGGTGTGGCCTGAGATCGGTACTTCAGACCAAGTCAGATGCTCCACACAAGGTGGGAGCACTGTCATCGACAGGACCCTACGCGGTCGCGTACGATATAAGCACCAATACTTCTTCGACCCAGATGATAATCAAGGTTGCCACATATCGAGTTTAGGGCTCTAATCCTTAGGGTTCATGCCTCACTCAGTCTGAACAGGTAGCTGAAAATAATGAGGGCTTTACGAATCCAAAACAATGATGTCCATCATGATTTTTATTAAGGTCAAAATGTTATTAGCAGTTTCCTTGTTTTAATTTTTGGATTTTAATTTTTTTGAATATTTCTCAAACATTCACAAATTATTTTTTTAAATTTTCTTTTTTTTCATAATATGTGCATAAATAGAGGGAAAAGGAGGAAAAGCAATGCAAGTTGATAGGAGAATGGAAATCTCACTCTCGTATTAAATTATGCATGCAAAGTAAGGAGACTTACAATGCTTCCCAGGTTTCTCCATGTGAGATGCAAAATAGAATATATATATATATATATAAGGATATACTACATACATTGTATGCAAAGCAATAAAGCGTCCTAAACAAGAATTGTTATTATTCGGAAAACCAAATGCTAATCATTATAAAATGGCTCCAAGTGTCTGATCTTGGATACTCTTTGGTTCCCTCCAAAATGAGTCCTGCAAGTACTATATGGAGTCTCTCATGACATGCGGTTCTAAATTCAAGATTAAAAATAAATTTTTGCCTAAGTCCAAGCGAATTAAACTATAGGCACATGGGTTTATTTACGTTGTAGGCCTAGCTATTGAGTGAAGCGAACCTATATCTAGGGGCTCAATCACATAAAGCAACGAAAAATAAAGGCAGAAAACTCAAAGCTTCATGAAATAAAATAAAATAAGGCAGTGAAAACGATGAGAAAATCGATGAGGCCCCTAGATGAACAGACACCCGGGAAATGGACCTCGTGAAGTGTTGAGTCCAAGTGCACAAAATTATTACAAATTAATTTACAAAATGAAACTAAAAATCATTCCTCACAAAATAAATGAAAAGTTAAAGTGTGTTTCTCCTCTCCTTCTCTCTTTGCTCCTTTCTCCTGCTCTCTCCTAGTCATCTCATAAGTAGAATAGCTAACCTCCTCGGGGCTCGGACCGTCCACCTCCTAAGAAGCAGCCTTCTCCACATTATCCCTCACAAGAAATATTAATAAAGAAATATGGATTGGAATATTCAAATAACTACCAAAAATAAATAACAAAAAATAAAAGGAAAAATAACCAGTATAATGTACAACGAAATGCTACACTTCGTTGCTCCCCAGCAATAATGCCATTTGAAATACCAAAGGAATACTCGAGGGACTGCCTTGTGGTCCGCACATGGCGGGACCACTAAGCAGCTGCGACGAGACCCTCGGAGGCTCTCCGATAAATTCATATAAGAATCAAGCAATGAAGTATGGATGTGGACCAAATTTATTATAACCCTACAATGAATGTGTATAGTGGACAAGCAAGTATGGGTCGAACTCAGAGAATAAGCCGATGTAGCAATATTATTATTTATAAATAAACAATGAATAATAATGTATATTTGTACAATATTCTCTTAATTATTTTTTATCAATTTTTAATTAAATCTAATTAATTAATTAAATTATTTTTAATTTTTTTGTTTCTTTTCAATTTATTATATACAATGATATTTATATATCACAATATATATAAAGGTATACAAGGTAATATATATTATAAGTACTATATAGTAGAATATATAAAATAAATATACAAAAATCAGAAAACAAAAAGAATAATACTTTTTATTTTTATTAAAGTGTTTAAAATATAATTAAGGTATTTAAATTATTTAATAATAATATAAATTGGATATGATAATATATAGATATATATCATATATATAAGGTATACTAATTACAAATATAGGTAAAATAGCTAAAAAGCTCCAAATAAAATCCTTTTAATTTTTCGATTTTTTATTGTTTTTATGAATTTTCATGGAACTTTTGCAAAAAATCCCTTTTAAAACCAGAAATAAGGTAAAATGTTAACTTTTTAAATAGGTCGAATTGATTTGAGATTTTAAAAAAACAAAAGGTTCAAAATTTCTAAAAACTAATTTTAGTACACTGTGATATATATAAATAAAAATATAGGGTAGAAAACAAATCTTTGGGGGCATTCAAAAATATTTTGCAATTTCTGTTGGGTTTGAAAGGGTTTTCGATTTTTAGGTTTTTCTTTTGTTATTTTTTTATGTTTGGTTTGGAGTTATAAAATGCTATAATAAACGTTAGGAGATTTTTTTTGATTTGTTTAATTATTATTTTATATTTTCTATATTTTCTAAGGCAGTGTGATCTATTTGAATTTTAATAAATATGAAGTGCAGATGAAATGTAAAATAAATTACATGGCATTAACAAGCATATCATTAGCCATATGATCCTATCTTTTTCTCGATGTTTGAAGTGCGGGAGTTATTTATGGAAAATAAACAAACATACGCAAAATTACTTAAGCTGGTGGGGTCATTTTTTAATATTAAAAATAAATGTGAGGGGATATGCGCAAAAATACCAAATGTTTTCAACGTAAACTTGATTTTTATATATTAAATTGTAATTTACAAAACTACAAGGGCATAAATGCAAATTACCCTACTCATGCGGGGTGCCACGTGAGCTGAGATGACAAGGATTGTTCTACGATAACCCAAATCTTCATGAGCTTAATGAAAATTTTACAAAAAAAGTTACATCTTAGTTTTATATTAGAAGACTAAATTTAAATTACAAAAGGCGGTAGGTATGCACGAAATTTACCGAGAAGGGTACGTGTTTGGCGCGTGTGGTACGAACGGATGGATCTTGATTCGCCACATAGCCCTACTTGAGATCCAATGGTATTTCACGGGCATCACTCCACTTGAATGAACACTCCAGGTCAAATCCGAAGCGGGGGTTCTGATCGGACGACACTTGGCCTCCTTGGAAGAATGCCAAGAACATCATCGTGTGTTGACTTTGATCGATGAATCTCACTAATTCAGCCCTCTTTCTTCTCTCTAACAGGCTCAAAAACTCCGTGGAGCCTCATCGCGTCTACAGGTTGGTGTCAATAGCTTCGAGATCCCATCGATGGAGATCAAAGAGGTTCTTCATTCCTGGGAATCTAGAGCAAAAGAAGGAGGACCGCAACAACTCAAGCCACCTTCTCGTGCCTCAACACTTGCAGCAAAACAATGAAGGGCTCGAAAGCAACTCTCTCAACCCAGTTATGATAGTGGAGAGCGGAGAAGGAAACTTTATTCACCACGATTCGAGCAGAATCGAGGGTGGATTAAGGGGTGAAACACATAGTAGATGACGGGGAATGAAATGAGATGAAAAGTGGGGCGAAAGACCGTCAAGCACAGGATAAATATAACATGGTGCTGGAGCTCCACATTAAAAGGAATCTTTAGATTAAACCTAAATTACACGTTATTAGATGAAATTAAAGTGCATAAATGAGAGGTATGACCTACGATTACCTAGAAAGCGAAGAGAAACATCTCGATTTGACCTAGGGGTCAAAGAAGTTGAACCACCGGTAGAACGTGGGCGATAGACGGATCTGGCTCTGGCGAAGCCTCTCCTCACTGCAGGCCGACGATCTGTGACTTCTAACACCAATAGCGAATTACAAAGCCGAACTGGGGGGATAAAGGCAACTAAAAGAGATCAAATCTAAAATGATGAAGAGGACGAAGGTTTTATAGACTGGTGGGCAGGTGTAGCCGATCACGAGATGGATGGAGATGGAGTGGAGTGGAGGATCAGATGGGATGGCGAGGTGCAGGAAGGTGAGGGGTCCAACTTTTGTGAAAAAAACATCTGAGACCCCTAGAACCTTGGTTCTTTACCAACTAATAGGAGAATGAGAGGGGATCGCATGGATCTAACATGGCGGCGAGGGTGGACCATGTAGTTGATTGAGGTCAACTCACGGTGCAATCTCTAGATAATTCTAGAGTAAAAAGGCATTGTTAAATCACTAATAAATGATAAATGAATTAATTATTTTTAATTTATAAAATAGAAAATATTCATGATTTTATGTGGTATTTTATACATATTTTTATTTATTTTTTTAGAGGTGTATTATTACAAGTTATTATTTACATTTATATTTGTAGGTAAATATACATGTATGCGGGGTATTTTATTTTTAATTTATATAATATATTTTATTGATATCTACAAATATCTTATATATGTTTGGTTGATTTAATTACATATTTAGGAATTTTTGTTATGTTTTTATGAGTTTATTTGTACACTTGATTAATTATGTATATAGTCTTTATTGGTATATATATAGGAATATTTCATCTATATATTAAAGGAATGGATTTATTTTAATGACTTTAATTCATTTTAATTATGGGAATGTGTTTCAAATAATATTTATATTTGTATAAAAATATAAGAATTTGAAAAATATAAAGAATAAATATATTGAATATAATATACATGTATATTGCATCATGGGCGCCCAAAATCTAACTTTTGCATCTTAACTCCAAGTTGAATGAAACCACCTTCATTAAATGGCTTACTAAAAGTTATATACAACTAAAGTGATTTTGGTCAATTTTGTTGTGGTATGGAGAAGATAGGGGTTTGTGAAGTTTTTATTTTGTGTGTCTCGGACACACTGTGCATTACTTTTCTATGAACTCAATTTTATATTTTTCTTTGTAACTTTATCTACAAATTCTTGTTGAGGGTTTTATTATTTACGATTTAAAGATAATAAAATAAAATAGATCCAAAAAACTGATATTTGGATAACTAAATTAGGATTTTGTGTGTGGTTTTCTGTGTATCTTTTGTACAGTTTCTCTACCCTATCTCCCCTTACTTTATTCCTTGTTGACCAAGACATCATGATGACTGGGTCTCAGGGTCTAGGGTCACTCAACACATATGGTGTTTCATTTATTTTTATTTTCTTCCTTTATTCTTTTATTTTGGAATTAAATGCAATAATTATACAATATTTTATATTGTATTTCGTATAACTTTTAGAGGGTTTGTTTTGGCAAATTAATGATATACACATACATTTAGCTAGGGATTTAAAGTCAAATGAAAGAATAAATGTGATGAAATGGAGATTCGTCACTTGACTAGACACCTTGCACTTAACACTTATCTCAACTCAGATGGGTTGTTGAATGATCTTGGAGTCTAAGTCAGGATTAGGCTAGGCTACTTCATCAAGGACGACTCAGGAACCATTCTTTGGTATTGCCAAAATCAATACTCTAACCCTTCTTTTAGTAGCTGTGATATCTAAAGCCTGTATATTTATTGAAATAAGGATTCAGATGAGAAACGGTCTACGGATGCAACTTTATTCCAACCTTAAAAATGGGCGGACAAAACGATACTATATCCACCAGAGCACAAGCAAAAATGCAGAGCAATGCAAAGTCAAAGAAAAATCTAAAGAAGCCTACACCAAAAATTCCACCAAAAATTCCGCAAAAAATAAGAGCTTAGGAAAAGTATGCCTCTTTGTGAAGACTCGGTTACACCGATCGGGCTTTACAAGGGAATGTAGACTACACATGTCCATTCCCAGTTCTTTTCCCTTTCCTCTAGCTTCTTTCCCCCATTCGGTTATAAGACCAACGACACCTGCCCTTAGAAAGAAATATCTGTCTACACGAGGATGATCTACTAAGAGACTCAACTCTTTTATAATTCAACGTTTTATCTGGGAAGAGCGGAAAAATTCACACACATGGACCTATCATTTCAAAGTAGCAATAGTATGTGATTGAGAGGATGGCTTAGACCTAACCATGAATAGAACTAGACAATGGGGTTATGGAATCTAAAGGTTGTGTATCCCATCTCCTAACTTTAGTGTGGTTCCTAACAAACCAATAATCCAGAGGTCTTATCTGAACTCCAAATTTGACTTTAATAAGACAATTTTAAAAGTCAAAAATCATTCCAGGTTCTTTCTTTTTCTATTCTTTATTTTATTCTTTGCATCTATAATCATAAGTGTTTGCTAGGTACTAGAAAAGGCAATATATGAGGGCGATGAATCTCCATTTCATCACATTTATTCTTTCATTTTGAGTTTTAAACCCCAGCTAAATGCATGTATATATCAATATATTGCAGAAAATAACATATATTATTTATAGTGTAAAAATTGCATAAAATTGTATTTAAAGCCAAAACAAAAGAGTAAATAAAGGAAAAGAAAAGAAAAATCCAAAGATATTGCATGACCCTAAACCCTGATGCCTAGGTATCATGATGATTGGGTAGACAAGGAATGAAGTAGTGGGAGATAAGGGCCAAAAATAAAATAGAACTCTAATTGTACTTTTCAATAAAGCTAATTTGGGACCTTTTTAATTATTTATTATTTATATATCAAATCAATAAAATTTGTACAAGAAAGTTGTAGATAAAAATGCATAGAAAAATACAAAATTTATTTCACATAAAAATAATGCATAATGTGTGTTATATACTCAGAATAAAAACTCAAAATTTAAACTTTACATACATGTATCTTCTCCATACTATATCAAAAGTGACAAAAAATCACCCTTTTAATTGTATATAGCTTTTAATTAGCTATTTAATGGTTCAAAGGTTTTAGCTCCTGCAAGGTTAGTCTAAATAGTCGAAGCACAAGTGCACAATGTGCAATGTGTTGTGAGTGGAATGGGATCTTAGATTGGTGGCGAGATGAGAGACCAGAGCTCTCCTCCATTGGGTCGGAGGATAGGTGGGGTGGAGATGATCGGTCGCGGAGAAGGGAGAGAAGGTGATCGGAGGGATGCGTGAGGGTGGCGGGTGTATGATGAAGCGAGTAAAGGGTTAATGGAGGTTGGTGATGAGTGATGAGGTCTAATTAAATAAGAGAAAATCAAAGAAAATACAATGGAGGATCAGAGAGGACTTACCTGAGATTTTTGGTGGAGTGAGGCCCGGGATTGGGATTCAAGGCGAACCCCGGGTCTTCACTGGACCTCCCAGCTATGGGGAGCAGCTCGAGCGGGGCGGAGCCACCGCGACACAGCCATACAAGCTGTGGGTCGACGCTGGGGGCAACCGTCGTCGTCGCGCTCCATGGTGCCTCCTCGCTGGCACCGAGGAGCGGAGGAATGCTGGGCGGAGCCCTACGTAGAGGCGGATGCCTTGATATGGAGGTAGAGATGGAGTATTTCAAGGGTCGAAGTGGTAGTTCCGATGGCGTGCATAGTGACTTGAGTGGAGGATATGGAGCGAGAGGGGGAAAGACATGGTAACCTAAGGGTCACGCGAGGGTGATGAAAGACTGGTCTACGATGTGGGCTAGTCGGATGGTGGAGAAGATGGAAGATGTGGTCGGGAGAATAGAAAGGGGGTCGTGGTTTTGCAAGTTGGAGATCGTGGGAGAGAAGGGGAGATAGGAGGAGTTAAAAGGGGTCTCGACCGTTGGATCGTGTGATCCAACAGTCAGGAGAAGGGTGCAAGCGAGGCGCACTGATTAGATCTAGGGCAGCATGATCAGATGGTAGTGGAGTGCGCCATGTATCGCCAGACGGTTATGGCAGGAGCAGACAATCTGGCTGCCCTCTGGAGATTGATCGAATGGTTGCAGATGAGTGCGGGAAGGAGTGGCTGGGATGGAAGCGTCCGGAGTTGATCTGGCGGTGACGGGCGTGACATCTGGCGAGCTGAGATGAAGGCGGGGGTGGACAATGGTGATGAGATCAAGCTGAAGGATCGGATGGCTTGGAGTGAAGCAGGAGTGGGCGTCCAATATGGAGGCACCTGGAGGCATTCAGACGGTGGAGAAATGCAGGCGCATGGCATACGGTGAGCAAGCCACGTGGCTCAACCAGAAGGAGCCACGTGGCCCAATCAGGTTATTCAGAAGAAGATGATGAAATATGAGGGAGAAGAAGACTGAATTTGGAAAAACTCAAAACATGAAAGTTGTAGATCTCGATGAGATCTACAAATTTCATGCTTACTAAAAATGAAGAAAAGGTCAAACAAAGGAAGAAATATTTTTGTGAGCATTTTTAAGGGTTAAAACACTATGATTTTAGTCTTGCTATTTTTGTATTTTTAGTTTATTCTAAGTCTCAAGTATATACAAGGATTTATCTGGATTTTTTTACACTTAATCTAAGCTAGTGGGTTAATAACCACAAATTATGACAATTAATCTGGTTTTCATCACATGACCCAACACGATCCCTTCTGTTACCATAAAGTTGCTCTTCTCCCATGAGAGCACGAGGTTCACTTCACAGCACCTCTGTAGAACTTGGTCTAAATAGTCCAAACATTGTTGAAATGAATCTCTGTAGATCGAGGAATCATCCATAAATACCTCATGGAAACTTCCCACCATGTCGTCAAATACTGCTAGCATACATGGCTCGAATGTAGCGAGGGCATTGCACAGCCAGAATGACATTCGTCGAAAAGCGTACATCCCAAATGGACATGTGAACGTAGTCTTCTCTTGGTATTAAAGCGTGATTGCAACTTGATTGTATCCAAAGAAGCTGTCCAAGAAGAAGAAGTACTCCTGCGTGGCTAGTTCTCGAGAATCAGGTCGATGAAGGGTGATGAAAAATGGTCCTTCTTTGTGGCGAGGTTTAGACGTCTGTAGTCAACACATGCTCATCACTAGGTCATTACCATAGTCAAAATCTCCTCTTCTTTATCATTGGTAACAATGGTAATCCCATACTTCTTGGGTACTACGTGCATGGGACTCACCATCTTACAGTCGAAGATGGGATATATGAATTTCACATCACACCATTTTTGAATTCTTTGATAAAAGCCTCTCGGAGGTTTAGATTCAGTCTTCTATGGAATTCGCTGTCATCTTTGAGATAAATGTGATGCAAGCACAAGGATAGATTGATCTTGTGGAGATCCAAGAGGTCGAATTTAGGCGAGGAAAAATGGAGAAGAGGCTTCGACGAGAGGGGATCGACCCGATCTGGGCTGGAAGGGAACGTTGACCCTAGCTGGACCAGTAGGAAAATTAGAATATACAAAATGAAAATAAATTAACATAAAAATGACAAAAAATTCAAAATAAAAAGTGCATAAAATAAAAAAGGTTATTATTCTCCAAAGTATTTTTTGTGATTTTTAATTATTTTTATGAAAATAAATTAATTTATATGCAATATATAGTAGTATATATAGGTATATTGTACTCATGTATTATGTACAAATATTTTTATTTTATTATTTTTACACAAATACCCTTATTTTATATTTTATTTATTTACAACATATTGTAAGAGAGAAAAAATATTTTTATTTTTTATAAACCAATAAGGGATTGTAATAAATACTGGTTGTGATATGTACACGTGCCTTTCATACAAGGGTTTGATGATTTTGTTTTTATTTTTCTTTTGTTTTCTGATTTTTATTTTATTTTTTAATATTATTAAACTATATACAAGAGTATAAAAGAATAAAATAATTTTTCTTTTATAAAAAAATAAATAAATGATATGTAAAAGTATATGTGATATACAATACTTATTAGACCTTATCTCTCTCTACTTATTTTATTTTCTGATCAGGTCAAATCTTAACATTCTCTTAGGGCTCGTTTTCTTTTCCTTTTTTCTTTTATTTTTGCCAAAAATGCATGTTATATATGCAATATTAACAGAAGCATGAAGAAAGTTAAATTATTATATTACATGTATTTACAGGAAATTTTACTAAGAAGAAGAGTTAAAATAAAAGAATAAAGAGCGAGAATCGTGGATTCATTAGCCCCATAAACCTCGAAGACTAAGATCTAATTATCAAGGATTTCTCCAATCACGGGGACATTATTGAAAAGTTTTGTGAATTATTGAATGAAGAAGCTGAACTCTCAAAGGTGGACATTGAACTGATTAAAGAACAAATACATGTGGTTGTTGCTGAAGTCACCATCGAAGTAGCTCCCACTCTGTCAGAATTCAAACCTATACTCTCCAATATGAAGTGCACCTTCCTTGCAGGAGAACTGAACTTGTATCGGTTATTATCAATGCCCATTTAACCGAAGACCAAGAATCCCATCAGATGGAGGTTCTTGAACAAAATCAGAAGGCAATAGGCTGGGCGAGGGTGAGGGATTTCAGGGATGCACGAAGGTGGAAGGCTCAATGCGAAGGAAGTCATGGAGTTGGCGTGAAAATGGTGAGAAAATGGGGGTAGAAACGAGGTCTGATAGGGCGATCAGAGTTGAGCATACAATTGACCGAAGTCAACAAATGGAGTGATATGATTGGTCTACGTAGGCCAACTAGATAATTCCTCATTCAAAATTCATTGTAAAAATATTTAGAAACAATAAATGAATTAATTAGATTTTTAAAACATGAAAAGTATTCATAATTTAATGTAGTATTCAATGCCTATTTTTTTATTTTTACAAGGATATTTATTATAGGTTAACATTTACATGTATAAATATACATGTATTATGTATATTTCTTTTAATTTGTATTCTTATTTTATTATTACACACATGTATTATATATATATATATTTATTTAATGTATCTAATTACATATTTCAGTATTTTTATTCCATTTTTTTAATTTGTTTGCATACTTAATTAATTCTATACATACATCTTATAGGTATATATAAGTATATTTCATTTATATACTAAATCATCTCATTTTTTTATTTTTAATGGATCTATTTTATTTTATTTATGTATACGTGTTTTAAATAATATTAACAAAATTATAAAAATATTAGAAAGTGAATATATAAAGAATAAATATATTGAATATTTTATACAAGCATGCTACACAATGGGGGCCCAAAACCTAACTTTCACATGTTAACTCTAAATTGAATGAAACCACCTTTATTGAATAAATTATTTTATTTTAAGAACAATAAATATGAGTTTGGTAAATTTTGAATATGTATGAAGATACGGGTCTGCAAAGTTTTCTTTGTGGCTTTTTATTTCGTGTCCCGGGCACACTTTGCAATGTTTTTCAGTTAAATCAATTTTGTGTTTTTCTTTGTATTTTTATGTACAATATTCAAGTTGAGGGTTTTATTATTTGAGGTCTTAAATAATAAAATAAAATAGGTCTCAAAATACTAATATTGGGCTAAATGAATTAGGGTTCTTGTTTAGTTTTCTGTACAGTTTCTCTGCCTTATCCCCCCTACTTTATTCCTTGTCGACCAAGTCATCACGATGATTGGGTCTCTGTGTCTAGGGTCACATAGTGTCTTTCACACTATTTTTCCTTTATTCTCTTATTTTGGAATTAAATACAATATTTATACAATATTTTGTTTAGTATTTTATGTAGTTATCTAGTGTTTATTTTCACAAATTAATGGCATATACTTCCAATTATCTGGGAATTGAATGCCAAAATGGAATAATAAAGGTGATGAAATGAGGATTCATCATTTAGCATGAAGCTTCAACCCTACAAAACTAGACACAGGAGACCTGCGAAACATATTCTCACCATGGCCATTGTGAATGCCATCAACAATCTCCCCAATAAGAAGAATGACAAGGGAGCACCTCTAGTTAAATGTTAGATATTCAATCTAGAGTTCGAGCACACATTGCTCGATAATGAATCGTCTATCAATTTATTGCATTCATCCATGCTCACATAATTTGGGTTAGGGCCTCTCAAGCCAACCAAGATGATTCTGCAATTCACAGAGAGATTAGTTAAGCGACCAACGGGCATGTTGGAGGTTGTGATCATTACTATTAAGGGATACAATTCCCTATTGAATTTATTGTTCTGTACATGGACACCTCCACACCTACGCTCCACAACCCGATTATCCTTAGTCAGCCGTTCCTTCGAACAATCGAAGCAGTGGTGGACTACAACATTGGAAAGATCACATTCCTCTCCAGTAGTGATAAAATTCAGATAGAGACGATTCCAAAGCTGATAGTAGTAGAAGCAGTATCTGAGATGAGCAAGGTCACGCCACATGGGACATAAGACTGTGACTTTTTAGCTGAAATGAGAGACACAAATTTATTCCTGGATGATAAAGAAAAACATGAATTCCTCTCCACTTAGGAAGGACTTGACAATGCAGTCAATCTCACCAATGTCTTTGATGATGAGATCCTTGCTAATGAGCTTGTTGAAATAATTGAACATCCATCCTCGTCTGAGTATGAAGACTTCATTTTAGATCTGTGTAATGTCGTATATTCATATTATGAAATATAATGGTGGGCAGTAGATAGTTGAAAGATCTGACACCTGTCGCAATTGCTGAAGTTGCCACCAAGTTGATTCAAAATCCACCAGAGCTTAATCCATTACCTTCAAACACGAAGTATGCCTTCCTTGCGGGAGAGCATGATATCTATCCGGCCATTATTAATTCACATCTAAACGAAGAGCAAGAATATCTTCTGCTTGAGGTTCTTTAAAGAAAATGCAAGGTGTTAGAATGGAATATCGCATATCTATATGGGATTAACCTATCACTCTGCTCTCATCACATTTACATTTAAGAAGACACCAAACCCTCCCGAGAATTCCAACACATACTGAACCCTATCCTTCAAGAGGTTTGTGATGAAAGAAATTACAAAATGGCGTGATACTGTGATGTGGTATTCATATATCCCATCTCTGATTTAGGATCATGAGCTCTTTGAATGTTTCTCAGATGATGTTGTCTTCTTTAGGTGGTTGCAATTGTAGATGTTGCTTGCGCGTTCAGATCTACGAAGGATGGTGCTCACCTCCTGATCTAATGCTCGAGGTTGATGCTGGATTGTGTCGTATATCGATCGAGATTTGACTGTGATGCCTCGTTCCAAAGTTTAATGTCGGTAATGGTGTCTACGTGCTCTACTCCAAGAGGTGCTTTAGATCTACAGATGATCTATACACCTGTGAATCAGCAACTAACTCGATACTTGATGTTTCGAACCAAATCAAAATAGAAAAATGAACGAATGAGCGATCCTAATGAGATGGCGGAGAGGGATTAGATCTCAGATCCTACTCGAATCTGAGGTGGTCAAGGGCGAACAAAGATGGAGAATCAGAACGATTGGGATGAGATGAAAATGGATCGTTATCGAGGCAAGATCAAATGATTTTGTTGTGATTTGTAGAGAAAACAAAGAAGAAGAGAGAGATTAAAAGAAGAAATCGAAGGGAGAAGAAGAAAAACTAAAGAAAGATTCTCTAACCTAGAAGTTACTAGAGGGACAAGAATAGACCTTCAATCGAAGATGATCGGAGAAGGAATCAGAAAATGAATCAAAAAGAAGAGGGGGGAGAATGGTGGGGGTGGTTGGAGCAGTTGGGCGTCAGAGGAAGAAGATGAAAAGGAAGGAAAGAAGAAGAAGAAGAACAAACGAAGGAGGAAGAAGAAGAGTGGGGAAGAAGATGAAATTTTACTGGCCAAAAGGATAGGCTAATCAGGACGTGGCATGTGGCATGAGCCACTACAAGACAAAAACGAATAAAGACAAAAAAACATATATACAACGCGTTGAATACAATGTAAATAAATTAAAATGTAATAAAATACTTTAAATAAATAAATTATATAAATAAAAGGTTTATATAATTAAATAAATAATGTAATTAAGAATTTTAATAAATAAGACAATCTAGTTTAAATAGATAAATAATATAAATATGGTTAATTTATAGGTATAAGTTATCTACATATACTAATTTATGGATTTTTCATTAATTAATTTCACAAAATAATTATTTATTTTATATTTTATTAATCTAACATATAAATTATGGATTATAAATATATTTTTAATAATATTATTTAATTGGTTAAATAAATAAATATATGTACAATATAGGTATATTATACATATATAAGAAGTATATAAATTTATTTTTGGTTATTTAAATATTTAATAATTTCTATTTTATGTACAAAGTATATTATTAACACAATATTTAGATATTATTAAATAAAACAGAAATATCAAAGAATAAATAAAAATAAAACAAAATTGATTGTTTATGTATACCAATCAGGTCGCAAAATCTACTTTTTGCTTATTAATTCTATTTTTAATAAAAATACTTTCATTTAATAGATAATTTTTAAATTTGAACTTTTAAAGTGAGTACACCTAATTCAAAGTTCATATGATCAAGATATGATCAAAAATTCTGATTTACGACTTTCGAGATTTATTGGCATTTATTCATAATTACTTTTAAATTATAGTTTTATATTTTTCTATTAATTTTTTGTACATTTCTGAAAAATAATTAGGTTAATTGGAGTTAGCATTAATTGTATAGAAAATAAAGAAGTTTAATATACATATAATGCAAGTGTACAACGGGGTCCAAAAATCGAAACTCACACAATTGGTTATAGGATTTTTCAAGTATTTGTAATAAATAGTATAAATTAAAACTAAAAGTTCAAAACTGAGTTTGTTTGATTTGGAGTTTTCTATAAATAGTTATGAACTATGGACATTGGCTTTTATGGTTTTTTCAGTCATGGTTTTCTCCCATGATTTTAACCTTATAATTTTTGGTAGAATTTTTATAAATAGTACTAATAATTATTAAAATCATGTGAAGAAAGTTTAAGAAAAAATTTAAACATGTATCTAAATAAATAAGTGAAGTTTATATAGTATATAAATAATGAGGAATTAATTTGTTATTTTATGTACAAATATAATTATTTATGTAATTTTTTAAATATATCCTTATCTCTCTCTACTTATTAGTTAGTTGACAAATCAGCACTGACTTAGTCTTTAGATTAGGTTTTAAGTGTGTGTGTGTGTGTATTTACAACCTTGGTTTTCTTTCTCTTTATTTTCTATCTCTATTCTTTTTTATGGTATTTTTGAGTGTTTATTTATGTCTTTATTGATGAAGCATGTATTTACAAACGTGATATTTTATTTTATATTTGCATGTATTTGATAGAGTTATAGCATAAAATGAAAGAATATGGTAGATGAATACAAGATTCATCACCAACTACTACACCAGCTTATGTCCAACCTCACCAGCTACTACTTATGTGTTATAGCAGGTCACTTCTTGTGTATCACTTCCTGCCAACTGTGCCACCTACTACCACCTATTGCAACACCTCCTCGTATAACCTCACATGCTATAGTTTCACATGTCATTAGTGCCATCTACTGTAGCAGTAATACACATGGGATGTACTCCATAGTAGGTGCTTCTTGTGGGTGTCACCTACTACCAACAAAACCGTTCGATTTTTTTGGAAACAAGCTTCAAAATAAGATGAATGAAAGATATTCCACCTTCACGTCGCTGGTAAAACGAAGTTTGTGACCTCTCCAACTTGTGATGATTTCCAACGTCGTCACGACCTCAAAGCAACTTCTGGTAGTGACTTCCTACCCCAATTGCTATGATTCTCAACCTTTGAGGATAAAGGAGGGATCTCTAGGGTGAAGTATTAGGCCGTCGTCCCGAGCCCTTACCCATCCTACCAAATTCCGGACCCTACTTTCATATGGATCGAGTCCGGGTCTCCATTTTTCCCAAATTTCTATTTGAGGCTGGGCCAGGCTCGAATCTGCGGAGACTCGAATTGACCTTCTCCACTCCCCACGCACGTGTATACCAAACATCAAACCTCTTATCTTCTAATATAATTAGGTTTCACTCTTCCAGTTTCCATCGAATCTCAAGAGCTCCAATTAGTGCCAACTATATGCGAGATTAACACGTATGGGATACAAAAGGATAAATATACATGTCGTCAAGTCTTTCTTGTTGTTTTAGAGCTAATGGTAACATTTTACTCTGTCTAGAACATATTTTTACGTGAACGTTTTGGATCAAAATTAAATTGTCATTAAGTTCATGTTGTGGAGTGCTATAAAAATCACATGGTAAGACTGTTTACTGAGTTCATTTGAGTCAGTACTACCAAAGAGATAGAATTAATTCGAAACGAAGGAACCTATATTTATTTTATGTTTTTATGCATAAAAATGGGTTTTTATTCATGAATATCTTTTTGATAAAAGATGAATATCAATGCATATTTACAAGTATTTGTTAAATATTTTAGGATAAAATACGACAAAAATGTTAATGAATCACATATTTATCAATGGCAGAGTGTAGTACTGGCTCATTGCTTTCACAACTTTGGCGCAGAATATCTATACATAGGGGAAGCATGGGCATAGTGGGCGGTAGCTTGGAGGCAGGACGAACCCTGCCTGAGCCATAGGGGAGGCATGGGCATAGTGGGTGGTAGCTTGGAGGCATAGTGGGTGGTAACTTGGAGGTAGGTCGAACTAGTCTTGGACTGAGTCAACCCACCACCTGAGGAAAATTGGCGAGCCCTGCTCCTAACCAAGCAGCCCCAAGTTGAGCCAGGTTGAACTCAATACTCCCCTCGAGAGATCTCTCTCACACACACATGAATGTGGTCAACAGTCATGGGGGGTCTAGTTCAAGTCTGGTGTCCGTGGGAAAGAACTTCACCAAACACGACTCAATTTTCTCTCTCTTTATATATGTATATATATATGATATTTTAAACGGTGGTTTTTTTTTCTAAATTTGTTTTATTTGGGTTGATTTTTGTTTATTGATAAAGGAAAGGTTTTTAGTTGTTACAATGCATTAAAACACATGTATGGACGATCTCTTCGTTAATTATCTGAGGGTTAGTCAACCTTCTGCTGGATGCTTTTAGAATAGAGGTTCATCATCGTTAGCAACAATGATACTGAAGGAGCGGTGGAGTCATGATTTACTCCCAAGGATGGCATTAGATTTTTCTTAATCAAGATGCAACTGATGATATTTTTTGTGGAAAGCTAAACAAGTTGTTATTTTTCATCTTCTGATTGTTGATATCATTCTTAAACGAAGATTAGGAGGATTTTTTTCTTAATTACATGATCAGTGAATCATTTAGCAGTTCTGTGTTGTTTTGTTTTTTATTATCATGTTTTGGCTTGGCTCTTTTTTTTAGTCTACCACATTATCATGTTACATTACTTAGTATAGATGTTCATCTCTTTTGCATGTCCTAACATTAACTAATTTTGATAACACAGGTGGAGATGTGGTCCAGTCCTAACATCCACTAATTTTGTGGATAACGTCATCCTATGACTCTATTCATATTGAGGAGCAATTCATAACAAGTTTTTGGATAATGCCATGATGTTAGACTTGGATTATATTGTTGAATAGTAAAACAGTAACCAACCATATGTATGTAATGTAAATCCTTTTCAAAAGGATTTAAAATGATCGTTTGGTTAATGAGAAATCCATATATGCTTGTGTTTTGAAGGTGAATTTTATAAGTGAGTCATTCAATCAGGGATGGTATCCTCTATAACAAATGATTCCACATCTTAGTATGCTGCTTGTATATGAGGCATACATATAATAAACTCACTTAACTCATTAATGAACATATAAAAATATGGTTGCAGAATTCAGACTACAAAAATAGATTAGAGTAATTCTCAGTATTATTTAGTGATGACAAATGAGATTTATGTATGATTAAAATTTAGGTAGTTTTCGTGCATTTGACGTGTATGTGAATATCATGTCCTGCAAAGCTACCATCGAGTGCAGCTAGAGGATTCCGCTAGTTGTGCCAACACTGCAAACCGGTCTTATCATTTCAGGAAGTTTCTCAAGTTGGCTACTCACATTTGGCAAACTGGAAACAGAACAACGCAAGGTTCATGGAACTTGAGCTCATCATCATGCAAATGAAGCAAATTGGCAAGAATATGTACTGCCTCGCCGTAAATATGGAACTCACAGTGGGTTACACAAATCATAGATAGAAGGATTGTTGATGCACGTTACGTTACATACAAATCAGTTTAGCATCTATTGCATTTACACTATCCATATATATCCTGTGTTGGTGTTGGTTGCCAATCTCCATCAATACTAATTATCATCTATGGACAAACTGATATTCTAACACAAATGTGCATGTTGCAAACACAAATATTTAGATCAGATCATGCCATCTACTACAAAGAAGACGGACACCTGATCCATGCTCTTACATAAATTAAAAAAAATGATACACAAGGAAACCGTATCAATGTATATTTCCCCCAATTTGTTTTAGTGGATTTGGTTCCATTTGAAGAGCATTTGATGCTAGATGAATAGCATTATACTGCGCATGTATTACGTATGTATTTTACCTATTAGACAAGGAGAATGAAGGAGGGTCGAAAGCCGGGTAAAATTGCATGCCGGAACTCCACGCCAACAATGACAAGAATATAACCATCCAGAAGACTAGCTATCTTTGCTCACCAACCACACATATATGATCACTTCCATGCAAGCATCACATATAGATCGCAACCCATCAATACAGGGTGCCAATTATTTCAGCGCTCTCCAACTACTCAGGTGGCACGACATGCCTCTTGTTGCTAAGGACTAACTTTGATACTGATGATACCTCCGCCTGTGTTTGATTGTGATACAGAATATTGTGAATGACATTTTTTTCAAAATTAAAATAAACGCATGTAGAAATGAAGGTGGTTATTAGAATCTTAATGAGTAAGAATTCATTGAAAAAGCTCCCCTACATACATGCAGGCACACACACGCTGCATGCACACGTCACACGCACGCTACATAAACACGTGAGCTGAGAGATTTTAAATAAGAGGTGGTTCTTTTAATTGAATGGTTTTTTTATTATACAAAGTCTCATGTAATGTATATCATTATCACCATAAATATCCTCGAAAATGTGACAAGAGATCGATGAATCCAAGAGAAGGACAAATTATGTTTTTTATTACACTAATAAATACTACCCAATGCGTTGCATATGAGAATAAACTCAAAAACTATTTCTTCCTCATGAAATGGTAACATTATTATATTATATCATTTATGCATCTATTTCTTCTGCATGAATCATTGAGCCCAATTTCAAGGTCTATATCTATATTCTGAGGACGGATCATCTGTTGCAGGCAGGAGGGCAACAAAGTCTGCTGCAGGCGTGTGTGCCGCTCGATCTTGATCGAGCGGTTCGTACAATTTTGCACTTTTTGTATCCTCATACCATGCAAAATTGAGGGAACTACTTGATCACGATCGAGCGGCTCATGCAACCACATCATGCACAACACCACAACAGAGGATCCTCTTTGCTATACTTTATTCACAAGGTTCATAAGAGATCTGATAGGTCCTCACTGGGAATCCTAAGCATGAGATCATCGTCCATAATAAGGGGTATGAACTTGCCATAACTTAAAGGAACATTGATCGAGTCCCAATTAATTCTTTACCTCATAATAGTATGATTTATAAATGATCTTTAATAATATTATATCGTTATGCTTTATACATTTTTATATCTTTGTTGCTATTGTCCAATAGCAATGTTAGTAGGGGAGGCAGTGTGGGGGCAATACCGGGGCGACGGGGCACGGGTTCTCTGTTGTGGTGATGTACAGGACCACAACCGCTCGATCAAGTTCAAGCTTTATCGAGCGACTGTGGTGCGATACCGCACCACAACAGATGATCCAAACACGGGCGACGATGATGATCTTGCTTACAGGATTATAAAATATGGTAGCCATTAAACACATCATGGAAGGGCAAAATCGGCATTCTCCTAACAGAAATTAATCCATAGAAAGATGCGTGAACACTGAATAGTATGGCAAACATTTAAAATCTCGAGGCGATCGAAAATATAGATAGATAGATATGTCTGATTACACACGATACATGTGGCATCTCTTACATGATCCGCAGGGCCCGTCCTCAAGCACCTTACTAAGGTTTTGGATGAACTCTCGCATGGTTGATGGTCGCACGCCTCATCCGCATGCAGCAGTAGAGAATTGCATCAAGCAGCAAGGAGACCAGAACGAGCAATGGTCCACAAATTCGTGCGATCTTCGAATGCCAGAAACTCGGTCGATGATGGGTTCGGGGTGCATTCTGGGTTTGAAAAAATGATCCATGGATTGGGTTCCACATATGCCGAGCGAGGTTGAGTATGCTTCTGTGACGATCGAGAGGCAACCACGAGCAGGATGAGTACGCTTCTCTGATGATAGAAAAGCAACCACAAGCGAGGATGAGTATGCTTCTGTGAAGATGGAGAAGCAACCACGAGTAAGGATGAGTATGCTTCTGTGATGATGGAGAAGCAACCGTGATATGAGAATATAAAGGACATTCTTGAACAAGTTGGTTTCAGTGGAACTCCCAATGTGGTATTGAGTGAGCCAGAAGAGATGTTCTCGAGTGTGAATCCTTTCAAACAAAAAAGAGAGTTAATTTTACTGAAATGAGAAGCAAGTTCCGCAACTTATACGATAAGAATTGATTAATATTTAACTATAATACAACAGTGATACTTGCTACAATTTTCATGCTTTTATCAAAATCAATAGAATCCGCTCAGATATAATCATTTTTTAGGAGATGAAAATCCATTGTGATGATATATATCGTCATTTGCAATTGTATCCCCTTATAAGAAGGAATCGATGTGTATTTTTGAGTGTTTTGGGAATATGGATACTCAGAAATATATGATTTTTTTCATACACTACACTTATATGGATATTATTTTCATTTTTTCCATGATATGGGTATGGATATAGTTACATTATTTATTTATTTATTTATGAATATTAATATATTTATATTCATATTGATTAATATGTATATGTATAAAATATATCTAAATATATTATCATACTGGGAATTACATTATTTTTTAATTCAATTAAGCTTGTAATTTATGCAACTTTGACTTATTCATGCACCAATTTGAACTTTGCAGATCATTTTTTATGGCTATACCAATTAGGAGACATATAATACTTAAAGGATAATCCTCATCCGTTGGTAGAACTTTTATATCTAAATCATAATTACAAGTTTCCATAACCGTAAATTTTTAGTATATGTTCTGTTATTTTCAATATTTGTAAAATATGTATTCACGTACTTGTGTCTGCATTTTTAAATGGACTAATATATTGTCACATATATCTGTATCGGTATATGTATATTTGCATTCCATAGGATAACTTGTAAAGTGTAATTTTTGTCTATATTTTATATTTTAAGGATTATTTTAATAATACACCTTATGAGTGGTTTAATATACTTGAAGTCGAGATATATACTTTAAAAATTAGGAAATGTAGTTACATAGAACATGTAAATATTATCGTCTAAATACATTATAATAAAATGAGTCTATAGTGACCTTTTTTAATCCATCATTATGATATTATTTATTTCGAATTGATTATTTGTACTTGAAATTAATATGAATGTCATCTCTTCCAGAAACACTTATGTGATGCTATTTTTCAAAATTGATCAAACTACTTATTCAAATGCACTTTGTGTTGGACATGTGAACCATCGACAAACTATTTCTATAATAAATGTTATTGTAATCCTTTTTCCAAATCAATACAAGTTATTGATGTTCACTCCCTATCTAAAATTAATGAATGAATCCACTTATAACGTCTCCTTGTACAATTAGGGCTATGTAACACAGTCGTCTTGATAATAGTTGTTGATTCAATGGTGGAATCATAGAGGCTAATGCTTGAATGTTATCTAAAGAGTTAGATTGAGGACTCGTCTAGCATCGTCAAATGATTGTTTAGAAAAGATCTCCAGTTGAAGAAGGAGATGTCAATCCTTACTCTAAATGCCAATATCCTATCGACCTCTTGATGCAGATCCTCTCATAGGAGTAGAGATTCAAAGGTGGCAGACAAGATAGGTCAAAGTGATGAATTAACGAAATCGAGAAAACAAAGACCTATTGTTGAATCAGAAGAGAACCGAGAGGTGGGGTCACAAGGAAAAACTTGGTCGTATTTATGACCGATCACGAGAGCCAACTAACTCAGACAACAATCATCCCACACAGTAATATAGAGCAATCAAAACAAATGTGAATCAAAATTTATTATAATCCTACAAACAAATGTGTATAGTGGACAAGCCAGGTAGGGGTCAAACATAGGGAACACGAGAAGTAGCGATGTATATTATTATAAATAAATATTATAGGAATGTATTTATAAGTATGCACAATTTTAATCAATGTGTTTTTGTCTTTTACTTTAATTAAATTTTTAAATAATATTTTTTAAAAATTTTATTTTTTTTATTTTTAATTTATTTTTAAATTTCATAATATATAATAATATGTCACTATTTATATAAGAGTATATATAAAGTTATATAAGGTAATATACATTATAAGTAGTATATATTAGGATATATATAATAAATATACGAGAAATTAGAAAATATCCAAAAAAATTCCTTTTTATTTTTTTAAGTTTTTCAAATATATTATAGTATTTATAATAATTTGTAATTATATAAACTCTATATAATATTATATAGATATATAAAGTTATATTTCTTTATATATATAATGCTATATATATTATATATATTATATTATATTATATTATATTATATTATATTATATTATACATATATATTCGTGCGAGCTTCGAATGCAAGAAACTTCGGTAATGATGGGCTTCGGGACGTATTCTGGGTTTGAAAAAAATAATCCATGGATTGTGTTCCGCACATGCCGAGCGAGGATGAGTATGCTTCTGTGACAATCGAGCGGCAACCACGAGCAAGGATAAATATGCTTTTGTGACGATGGAGAAGAAACCACAAGCGAGGATGAGTATGCTTCTGTGACGATGGAGAAGCAACCACGAGCGAGGATGAGTATGCTTTTGTGATGATGGAGAAGTAACCATGACTTGAGAATATAAAGGACATTCTTGGATAAGACGGCTTCAGTGGAACTCCCATTGTGGTATTGAGTGAGCCAGAAGAGATATTCTCGACTGTGAATCCTTTCAAACCAAAAAAGAGAGTTCATTTTACTGAAATGAGAAGCAAGTTCTGCAAATTATATGATAACAATTGATTAATATTTAACTATAATACAACGGTGATACTTATTACCATTTTCATTATTTTAGGAGATGAAAATAAATTGTGATGATATATATCGTCAATTGCAACTGTATTCCCTTATAAGCAGAAATCGATGCGTATTTTTTAGTGTTTTGGGAATATGGATACTCGAAAATATATGATTTTTTTCATACAGTACACTTATATGGATATTATTTTTTTCTTAGTTTATATAATCAATAAATCATTTAGCATTTCTGTGTTGTTTTATTATTTTACTATCTTGTTTTGGCTTGGCTCTTTCTTTTGAGTCTACCACATTATCATGTTACATTACTTGGTATAGATGTTCATCTCTTTTGCATGTCCTAACATTAACTAATTTTGATAACATAGGTGGAGATGTGGTCCAGTCCTAACATCCACTAATTTTATAGATAACGTCATCCTATAACTCTATTCATATTGAGGAGCAATTCATAAGAAGTTTTTGGATAATGCCATGATGTTAGACTTGGATTATATTGTTGAATTTCTAGTAAAACAGTAACCAACCATATGTATGTGATGTAAATCCTTTTCAAAAGGATTTAAAATGATCGTTTAATTAATGAGAAATCCATATATGCTTGTGTTTTGAAGGTGAATTTTATATGTGAGTCGTGTAATCAGGGATGGTATCCTCTATAACAAATGATTCCATATCTTAGTATGTTGCTTGTACACAAGGCATACATATAATAAACTCACTTAACTCATTAATGAACATATAAAATGCGGTTGCAGAATTCAGACTACAAAAACAGATTGGAGTAATTCTTAGTGTTATTTAGTGATGCCAAGTGAGATTTATGTATGATAAAAATTTAGGCAGTTTTCGTGCATTTGACGTGTATTTGAATATCATGTCCTGCAAAGCTACCATCGAGTGCCAACACTGCAAACCGGTCTTACCATTTCAGGAAGTTTCTCAAGTTGGCTACTCACATTTGGCAAACTAGAAACAGAACGACACAAGGTTCATGGAACTTGAGCACATCATCATGCAAATGTAAAAAGATGGCGAGAATATGTACTGCCTTGGCGTAAATATGGAACTCACAGTGGGTTACACAAGTCATAGATAGAAGGATTGTTGATGAACGTTACGTTACATACAAATAAGTTTAGCATCCATTACATTTACACTATCCACATATATCTTGCATTGGTGTTGGTTGCCAATCCCCACCAGTACTAATTATCATCTATGGACAGACTGATTCTAATACAAATGTGCATGTTACAAACATGAATATTCGGATCAAATCATGCCATCTACTACAAATGATAGGGACACCCGATCCATGCTCTTACATAAATTAAAAAAAATGATAAACAAGGAAACCGTATCAACGTAAATTTCCCCCAATTTGTTTTAGTGGATTTGGTTCCATTTGAAGAGAATTTGATGCTAGATGAAAAGCATTATACTGTGCATTTATTACGTATGTATTTTACCTAGTAGACATGGAGAATGAAGGAGGGTCGAAAGACGGGTAAAATTGGCATGCCGGAACTCCACGCTAGCAATGACAAGTATAACCATCCATAAGACTGGTTGTCTTTGCTCACCAACCACACATATATGTTAACTTCCATGCAAGCATCACATGTAGATCGCAACCCGTCAATACGACGTGCCAATTGGTTCAGCGCTTTCCAACTACTCAGGTGGCGCGACATGCCTCTTGTTGCTAAGGACTAACTTTGATACTGACGATACCTCTGCTTGTGTTTGATTGTGGTACAGACTATTGTGAATGATATTTTGTTCAAAATTGAAATAAACTCATGTAGAAATAAAGGTGGTTATTAGAATCTTAATGAGTAAAAATTCATTGAAAAAGCTCCCCCTACATACATGCACGCACACACATGCTACATGAACATGTCACACACACGCTGCATGAACACGTGAGCTAGGAGATTTTAAATAAGAGGTGGTTCTTTTAATTGAATGGTTTTTATTGTACAAAGTCTCATGTAATGTACATCATTATCACCATAAATATCCTCGAAAATGTGACAAGAGATCGATGAATCCCAAGAGAAGGACAAACTATGTTTTTATTACACTAATAAATATCCAATGTGTTGCATATGAGAATAAACTCAAACCATTTCTTCCTCATGAAATGGTAACATTATTATATTATATCATTTATGCAGCTATTTCTTCTGCACGAATCAATGAGCCCAATTTCAGGTCTATATCTATATTCTGAGGACAGATCATCTGCTGCAGGCGGGAGGGCAACAGAATCTGTTGCAGGCGTGTGCGCTGCTCGATCTTGATTGAGCGATTCGTACAATTTTGCACTTTTTATGGTCTCATACCGTGCAAAATTGAGTGAACTACTCGATCATGATCGAGCGGCTCACGCGATCACAGTAGGTACAACACCACAGTAAAGGATCCTCTTTGCTATACTTTATTCACAAGGTTCAGAAGAGATCTGATAGGTCATTGTTGGACATGCGAGCCCACAGCGAGCCATTTTGCAATAAATGTTATTACGAATATCATTCCATGATCTGAAATGAAGAATGAATAATTTGCATAATAGGTCCCATAGTACAATTAGGGTTATGTACCATGGCCATCTTAATGATCATACAGTTGTTGATTCAATTATTTAATCGTAGAGGATGGTGCTTGGATGAATATCTAATGAGTTAGATTGAGGACTCATCAAGCACCGTCAAATGGTTGTTAAGAGATGATCTTTAGCCCGAGTAGGAGGTGGCAATTCTTTCTCAGTTAGGCTGATATCTGACCGACCTCTTGATGCAGGTCCTCTGCATAGGAATAGAGATTCAGAGGTGTCAGATTAATTAGGTCAAAGAGTTGACTTAACGAGTTCGAGATAACCAAAGTCCTATATTGTATGTTGTCACGATACATGCATGCATCCTCTGACCGGAAACAGAGTGTTACTATATGTCTGAGTATGTACATTTCGTAGACCGATAGGTTGATGACCTAACCAAGGTCTATACACCGGCGCGCTGGTGTGCATATAATGGCACATGAGTAATACGATCTCTCAAAGGGATCATGCATGTTCATTACTGAACCGGAAGACATGAGCTCATCATGAGATATTGGGAAGAATCAAATTCCGTGCACGGTCGTCTCGCTTTGGAAGCTTGACTGAATTTGTAGGTTTGATATATACTTTTGGAAAGTATGTGATCAAGGCCTAGGTATGATATATGCTTTTGGAAAGTATATGATCGATACCAACTCCCAATGATCGGATGAGAAACTTACTGATAAAAACCCAGAAGTAGACAGTGTAAAGTTGATCTAATACTTCGGTTTTATTCTGAGTCTTCCAGTATGCAGGATGTACAGGTATTGGGAATACGTGAGGGTGATGTGATCATAAACGATTGTATAACCATGACGCTTCCATTTCTAGGGAGTGATGAAACGGGTCTGGATTTTAGTGACTCCTCTCAGTAGAGAAGTAATCTGATCTTGGTCAAAATGTTGGACATTGATCTGAATGTGATTCAGATGCAATGAGAAGATTAGATTTGCGGTCTTGATTTAATCAAGCATCTATGGGAGGCCCGCGATCTGGATTTGAGATATGATCTCAATATCCAAGTCACTATACGTGGAACAATACAATCGCCATGTCCTTATCTCCAAGTATTCGCGGAGAAAGCGCATTATCCTTGAAAGAGTTTAGGATAATTTCATTGTTGATATAAGTATCCAAGCATTAAGAAAATAGGTAATTAAATGTGATTTAATTATCATGAGTAATATGAATTCGATTCATATTATAAAAAGAGTTATCTTAGATAATTAAATTAGATTTGATTATCAAAGATGTGAATAATGTGAATGTGGTTCATATTATTTGGGCATACGAGAATAGAGATCCAAGATGGTTAAATGTGATTTAATTATCATGGATATGAATAATGTGGATAGCAATATCCATATTAGTCATATATATTATATATGTGATTTATAATATATAAGAGAGAGCTATTTGTAATTTACATTTGTTAATTAAATGTTAATGTGAATTGGATTGACATTGGACAATTAATTGAAAATGTAATTCACATTTTATTTTGGGTTGTGAATATGATTCATAAATTTCCAATGGTAAGATTATAATATTGACAAAATAATTATCAATTATTTTTATAGAATAATTTACAACAAGTGTTGTTGTAAATCTTGGAGATTTACATGGAATAATGTAATCTCATGAGATCTCATGAGATTGCATGAGATTGCCACCAAATCCAATATTAAGGAAGGAGGCAATCTTCATTCCATAATCTCCATGCTTGATTGATTTAATTCGGGATTGATTTATATTGATTTATCAATATAGATTTAATTTAAATTAAATTAATTATTGTTGGTTTTTACCAACACAAATCTTAGCCATTAAAAGAAACACAACCAATGAGAGCCATTGGATTTGTATTTCCCAGAGATTGAGATCCATGGATCCCAAAATATTATAAAAGGAGAGGCACCCCATTGCTCTTCTTTAACACACAAGAGAACATAAGTCTCTCTCTCTCTCTCTACATGACATCCCCCTCCCTTCTTCTCTCATGACCGTCCACCATGGATGCACTAGAGAGGTAGAAGGGACTCCAGCTGTACATGATGTGTGGTCAATCCGGTGTCTTCCAGGTTTTCAAGATTCAATCCGCAAAATCCATGATCCACATTCCTACCTGGACTCTTGATTAATCTACAAATGTCATCCTCCATTAAGTTCTCATGACAAATCATGAGAGAAGTATGCTCACTTGGAGGATACTGCTGAGAACTTGGGATCTCATACTCAACACATCTTGACTCAGGCGTGTAATGCTGGGTTGAGTATGACCCATCTGTGTGGCAAATGTTGGTCGAAGCCTCATAAGGTGGAGTCAGTAAACAGGGGGTCTGTAGATCGGTCTCATAAGTCCAATCCCCTGTATATGTCGGCTCTCCGAATGGGTGATATGAAGGTTGGTCAATGTGGTCTCTATCACTCAGGTCAATCAAGTCAGGAAGATCGTACAGTGCAGGCCTCTCCATTCGGTTTGTCTGGTCGACCATGTTGTACCCTAAGGTTAAGTCGGGATGTGTATATGGCAATTGTTTTTCTGTCCCAACTCGAGGTGAAAGTGAGGTATGTGGGGTCAACTGATTATGCCAATCATTCATCTCAGCAGTGGCTTGCTCTTTGATTGGTTCCTTCATTCCAGCAAGCAAACAAGAATATGGTGAGTCAATACAGAGTGGTTGTGGGTCATGGGTGTAAGAATGTGGGATAGGTGAGAAGGACGAAGAAGTGCGGAAGTCAGTCGGAGTTCTGACTTCGCGGTTGGGGTGTGCGTATGAAGAGGAATGAGAGGGTAAAGATGATCGAAATATGGTCGAAGAAGAATGACGTGGATATGATGACCAATATTCTGACCTCTTGGAGGGAAAATGGGAGAATAAAGCGGATCGAGGAAGAAAGCGTGCAAGTGCACCGAATAACACACAAAACAAACAAACACAAGAGCAAACCCTGAGTTCACCTACTCAACACAGTGATGGTCGCAAAAGTCCGACCGTTTATCTTTTCAGTTTTAATTAGGTGATAAATCAAGATATAAATCCAGTTACGCAAGGCTCAAAAGTAGGTTTTGGGCACTATCCTAGGGATGCGTCCTCACCTCTCAACAATCACAATTAGCCAAGCATACAATGAGGGTTTTACTCTCCCAAAACAAATGTTAGTTTTAGTCAATTTTTTTGTGTCAACTCTGATTAGCAGTCCCGATTTTAAATTTGATTATCACTTGATTAGTCCACCAAACAAAGCACGCCTAACGATCAGTCCCGATTTCCTTTTGACCTAAGTTTCAAAAACCAAGGGGAGGGAGTCAAGAAAAACCGATGCAAATAATGAAATCAATGATGCATGCCCAGTTCAGAAGACTTACAGTGATCCTCGCGCTCTACATGCGGGATGCAAGGCAGAATTGAAATTTTATACTAAATGAATGCAAACGAGAAAACCGTTCCTAGACAGGCAGTTCTATTAGCGAGTGATGAACAAGTTAAATTTGACTAATAGCTCTGCGGTCTAAGTGCGTCTCGTTAAATGTGAAGTGTGGTCCTAAAAATTTACGAGCACAAGCAATAAAGATATTCTAATAAAATAAGCTCTAAGAGCCGCGAGTGCAAGTCCTATTCTACGTCAATCAACCACACGACCACGAGCGGGGTCCAAAGTCCAGTCCGAATACAAACGCGAGCTCTCAAACAAGAGCCGCTGGAAAGAGCGAATTACCTAAGTTATTACAACACAATAATTACAAAAAATTATAAAAATTCTCTCGAAGATAAATTGATTTTCTTGCTCTTCAGCAGTCGGCGTGCGTCGCGTCCGTCGACCTCCGATGTACTCCAAGTCCACCGGGCCCTCGCAAGAAAAATGAGATTTATATTAGAGAGATAAACAACAAAATATATACAAAAATATTGAAGAGAAATAATTAAGAAGAAAAATGGATTAATTACAAGTGGCTCGGGGATCAGACTACCCGAGTAAATGAAAAACTAAATCCAAATTTTTAAATTAATCCCTAAGCCGTTTGCCTCCCCGGCAACGGCGCCATCTGACGTGTCGCTAAATACGATATTTAATTCGTGTTCGTTGTGGTACGTGTACTTAGCGATTCGGTCAGAACCGAGAGAAGATTTCCGTGAAGAGTGTCTCGGCTTAATTTATATCCCAGGCAAGTCCGGGGTCGAACACAGGGAGGCAAAGGAACAACTTTGGGGTTAATTCGAAAATTAAGTTTTAGATTTCAGTGCGGTATTTTTTTAGATTTTTTTAATGCAAATAGGATGAAAAAAATGCACAATTCAAGTGAACTAATATACTAAGAAAGCATACAATTTAGCCAAATTAAGTTTAAAGTCAAATCAGTTCAATTCAGCTAGATTATATTTTTCCTAGAGTCCTAATCCAGAGATGAATGCAAGGTACTTTTTTTGGAATTTTAGGGGTTAAAATGCAACAAGGAAAAAATGCACACTTTTTGTGGGTTTTTTCGCAATTTATCACACAAACAGTAAGCAAAAATTATGAATTTTTGGAATTTTTTGACAAGTTCTGAATTTTTTATGGATTTTTTAGTGCAAACAGAATAACAGTGAGTAAATAATTCCTAATTAATCCACAATATCAAATTAATCAAAGTGCGAATTATCTCAAGTAGATGTTTTCAGATGGAATCCAGGAGACTTGAAATTTCGCAAAAAGGATATACGTGGATATAATTAAAAATCAAATACTAAAATCACTCTACAATTTATTTCAGGCACAAGACAACTCCACTTTGGATGAAATTTGGACAGTAAGTTAATCAATCCTTAAGGCATCACATATAATTTTTGTGGAATTTTTAGAGCAACCGTGTGTGAGATATAATTTTAAGAGCACTGATTAGGTAAAATATGCAATCTTTTAGTTGAACAATTTTAATTCATTCACAATATCTCACAAAAATATAAATAAATATTCAGAAGGCACAAAATTAGTTGCTCAACATAATGGCATTTTTCTTTGAATAAAAAGATGCAAAAATGATGTCCAAATTAATGCATGAACATAGGGTTATCAGTGCAAATTCAGAAAACAATATACAATGCAAGTTATGTACAGGGACTGTTATGCAATATTATAAACATATAATAAAGACCATGTAATTTTTACATAAAATAAAAAAGATAAAGGCCTTCTTCTACCTTTTGTTGGGCACGATGGAGGTAAACCCAAATGGGAGGGCGCCGGCGGCGGTGTGCGGAGGAGGGGCCGCTCGTGCGCGGCCGCGTGGTGGAGGAGAACGGCGGGCTGAGGCGGAGGAGGGCGCGGAGGTCAGGCGGCTGTGGCCTGGGGCGAGGGCGACGCGGTTGGACGCGGGGAGGAAAGGGAGGCGGAGCTGGCGGCGGGGGCGCGGCCGCGCGCGGCCGCGAGGGAGGCGGCACGGTGACCGCGCGGCGGCCAACGCGCGGGCGGCGCGCACGGCTGCTGACGTCGCCCGGCTGGTGGCGAGGAAAGGGAAGGGGCGGCGGCGGGGGGCGCTGCTGCCTCTGCTCCTTCCTCTTTTTTTCTTAATTTTTTTATATTTTTTTACTGTTGTGTTTTTTTGTTTTAGATTTAATTTTTTGATATATATTTTTTAAACAGGAAACAAATGTGGATATATACAAAAATGGGTAGAGAACAAATTGGTGGTGATAATGATATGGTGAATAAAAAAATATGATTGTGGTAAACTAAGTAAACAAAATGCAAGATAAATAAAATAACAAGAGAAATGATGAGGAATACTTACCTGATTCTTCGTCGGATTGGTGGAGCAGCTACGCTGAACTCCTGTCGTCGCCTCGATCCGATTGGCGAAATAAAAATCGGAGAAGCTGAGCGAGCTCGATGGGGAACTCGTGACGCGGGGCGAGGCTCCGCGGATCTCACCTGAAGGAGGTCGTCGCTTGAGGAAGACGCTTCGCCGCTGTCACCAACAAAACACTCCAAGCTCTCTCCTTATTCTATAAGAATGGTGGATGGAGAAAAATGAGGATGTACAAATGAATATAAAGAGAAGAGAAATGGAAGTTAGAATGATGGTGGTGTTGAATGGGAGGTTAAATTAGTGATGGGGTTGAATGGGAAGTTAGATGAAAAAATGATGTTGAATGGAGGTTGATGAAGACTTGGAGGTTAATGGAGGTTGGTGGTAGAATGGAAGTTATTGTAGAGAATGGGAAAATAATAAGTAAATAAATAAATTAGGTTACTTTAAATACAATAAAATAAAAAGAGAAGAGAAATAGTGGAGAATTTACAAAAGAAGATATACAACATGTACATTTTTTTGTTTGCTTTTCTATTTTATAATTTTTAATAGTAGTTATGTACAATAAGAAAATACAATAAAATATTACAATCAAAATACAACACCACCATGATTGTTTTGTATTTTAATAATTAAAAAAAATGAAGAAAGAACGAACATATACATAATATACAATGTACATCTAGGTCCCAAAACCCAACTTTTGCAAATGAGCTCCGATTTTAATGAAACCACTTTCGTTGGATAGATAATTTTCTAACTTGAACTTTAAAAGTGAGTTTGGTGAATTTGGAGTTCATACGGAGCGGGAATTTAGTTTGGAAGTTGGTCTTTACGGCTTTTTCCCATTGGGATCTAGGAGCATTTATTTGAGATATAAATTGTTTTATATTTTTGTATTTTTATATACATTGATATGAACATGTTGGAGAAAGAATTAGCCAAAACGGAGTTGATATGAAATTATTAAAAATACATAAAGTTTTGGGCTATTTACATGTATAAAACTCCTTTATTTTTGCGGCCTTTTATTGTTAATTTATTTTATAGAATCTAATATACAATAATTACTGTGTTTTATTTACAAGAAATATTTTGTTAATTTTTTGATTTTATGTACTTTTTTCTGGGATTTAACTCGGGGATTTTGCTAAGATCAAGATATTGAGATGATGAATCGTGGATTCATCACTCATGGATCTCTGTCTCCTTCGGTGCACCTCATTCGTGAAGAATACGTCGGATCTCGTGTGTCGAGATCAGGAGATCTACCGCTTGGATCGTCAACATGGATTGCGAGAAGCACGCGGTTCATCCCCGCGCTCGCAAGCGTCTCCTCCGTCGGATCGGACTTGAGACAGGAGGTCTCTTCGTTTAGAGACTCGATCGCAACCACGCTTCAAGAGGTAACCCTAATACTTGTTTGTGGTTTAGACGAAACAATCCGAGAAGTGTTCTTGGATTATGTGGTTTCGTCACATGAAAAAATTTCAATTTCCGCTGCCTAGAACAACTAGTACGACTAGTCGTTCTTCGTCGTATTCGATACGATACTCACGCTTCCGTGATGCGCTTGAAGATCTCATATCCTTCAATTGGTATCAGAGCCTTAGGTCGGTGGTTTTGGATACGATCCATTAACCGAGGACGACTTGGGTTCATTAGGATTTGCAAAAGTTTTCTTGCATTTCAATTTCGCATCTCTGTTTTGAGATTATTTTCGGCACTATTTAAATTGTTTAAACACAAAAATAATAATTGGATTTTGTTCCCCATTAAATAAGGAAACCGTAGGATCTGAGTTTACGTGATTTCGATTCCGTTTGCTCAAGTTATGCTCATTTTAGTGAACATGTATCCACATTTTCGGGGACTGCGAATCTCAACGTAATTAAAGAGTTAATTGCGGATTTGAAACGATTTGCAATGCATGCAAATCACTTAGGTTCTGTTTTAAATCAAGTTAACAAACTTTATGAACTTACTTTGCCTGATTTGGATTTAAATTGATTGAGATATGGTATTTTTAGTAAGTGAGGGTCACTGCTGAAAATACTTTCCTAATCAAGAACCTAGTGATTGTCACTTAATCAATTAATGAAGGCAAATTATTTAATTTCCTGGAATAATTGTGCATAAATATTTGTGAAATATTTGATGATAATTATTTCCTTAAATGACATTACCTTAACCAATATTTAATTAGATGTGATCTAGATCACTAATTGGTTACATGATCTACATGATTTATATTCCAACAAACATGTTGCTTGAATAGGATTTGGGATTTATTTAGAAAATCTCATTATAATACTAATCAAAATTGTTTTGATTATTATTATATGGTATAATTTCGGTTGAAGAACCGATGATCATCTCAAGTACAAAATGATCTATTTTACATTATCCTTTCCCGAAGTGGATATGGTGTCTAGTCAAAGAGCATTGAGGTAGCGGGTTGCAACGTTTGTGGTCCGTCCCACTCTCGTCGGTATTGGCCATGACAGCGGGTAGGGTTAGTATAATGCTTAAGAAATCGTGATTTATTTCTAATTATTAAAATTTGAAATAATACGTATTTGAGATAATACCATAATTTCTAGTAACAATTAAAATGTTTGTTGGATATTACTTGGATCATTAATTTAATATGATTAGATTAATTGGAATCCGATTAAAATTAAAACACTCTATTATGAATAGAGAAGTTATTTCCCTTGGAAGAATCAATCATAATGAATATGATTCATAATGATTAATTAGAATTTGAATATGAGGTGGAGGATCACATAAGTGACATACATGGTCTCTCGTCAAGGCGGAGGGTTCTGTCGCCAGAGATTGTATGTAGGAGACGCTTGTCCGAAGTGACAGCTCCAGTATGCAAGCGTATCTGGATCGGGCTCTTCGCTTCTCGAAAGAGTAAGGACGTATGCTAGTGACCCTAATATCAGGTCCTCATATTATTGGGGCGATATTGGATTGCGCATAGCGAGTTGTATTCTTGTTGACGGTTAGTTCAATTAATGACGGGTCAACATTACCTTAGGGGTGGTGGGCCCAGGTGTTAAAGACCGAATTGGGAGATGCAAGTTGGACTTGCTAGGCGGAATGTGTTCCCACTTCTTTTTATCCAAGTTGTAGGTTCTCATATTATTGGGATGCAACAAAGATAAGGAAGGAGATCCCAGATCTTGCTTGAGATATAATGGTAAGTATATCTCTTACATTGAAAGTGATTAAGGGAATGAACTTTCAACGTTGACAAGGCAAGACAACTTTGATATAAAATTCCTAAATCAAAGTAAAATATCTGTGTATATATAAATATATACACTTATGCAAATTTCTTATTTCAGATAATCCTTCGTTAAAATCCACCCAATGATATACTCAATAATAATCAGCAAAATATCATGGATTGATCTCATGATCCAGATATTGTACTTGCAGTTGGACACATAATGTATGTGGTTGCAATGTGCAAGTTTCCTCATAATAATGAGGAATGACAATTAAATGGATAATAGGACTACAACCCTAGGGTTTGTATGTCTCTATGGTCTTGATATCATTAAATGTACTTTGGAAGTGACATGTCGACGATGATCGCAATTGTCAAGTAATCCTTATAAAATCTAAAAAGATATTCTTGTATACATATGTGCTCTCAACATTTAATCATGAATGACATGGTTCTATGGATCATGCAGAATGGTGGCTCTATTAGAGACGATGTATTCATAATGTTTGAATACCTACCAGAACCAATATTTCAAGAGTTTAGATGGATGTAGATACGATGAGTATCATCATTCTATTGTCCATACTCTAGTCATTCATGAAGCTTCATAGTATTCATATTGTATGAATTTAGTGAAGCGTGTATAAATGTGGAAATACTCTTACATTGAATTTTTTTTGAATTTAACGTAAGAGGTCCTTAGTCTTAAGCAACGGTTATTTATAGATGAAGGGAGCGCAGTGGAAGCATGGGTCAGACTCGAGTAAGAAGGAAAGTCAAAGAGTTGACCTACTTCTGTGACTTCTATACGGCATCCAGATAGTTGGATGAATGCCAATACTGTAATGGGTCGATGTACTATCTAGGATCCTTAGTGAAGGACTCAGATAGAGCATCAGAATAATCTACATATAATCGTTGACTTTGACTTACTTATTTGATAAGATGAAGTATAATAATTGTATCTCAATCTTCTAACAACACTTGCAATAGGTTGCATATATTTTAGAAGGCTAGAAAATTTGATATTAAGATTATAGTTATCCACATGGATATTGATGCAATTGTTGCAACAATCTCTGTTGGATTGATAGACTTGTTAATTTCAGTGGGAAAGCCCTTAGTCTTAGAGAATGTCTCTGTGACCTAGATATAAGAATACACTCATTGTTTGTTTCTAAATGTTGGAAATAAACATAAATTCTGAGATAAAACTATCATAAAGAGTTATGATGGATATATTTCAGATAGTAATCTAACATCTAGTGGACTCTACAAAATAAGAAAATTAATGAATGGTTCATTAAGGTTTCTAATATTGAAAATTAAAACCTTTGTAAGATCAATTGGAGGATGAGGATCATTTGAAAATGATCTGACATGAAGTTTTGGACATATGTCTATTGATGAGATCAATGGACTAGTGAGAGATGAAACTTTAGATTGTCCAAAGGTTCAAATCTTACATACTTGTGAATATTGTATTCAAAAGGTGAAAATGTCCAATACACCCTTCCTTGAGAAAGGTGTAACATGTCAAGGTATTCAGGATCTCATACATATTGATGTATGCGGATCATCTATATCATAGTAAAATATTATGGATATGTGATGTCTGTTGATGATTATGTATGATATGAGATTTCTTCTCTTCACCTAAAAGACCTTTGAAATGTTCAAAGATTTCATAATTTTGGTTTAGAATCAAAGTTTGAAGTAAGATAAAATGAATTTGATCTAATCTAAGGAGCTTGTACCTGTTAGATAAATTCAAAGAATACCTTATGAAGATATGAATATCATTTCTATCTCAATCCTCTTAACACACCTTGACTCAATAGAGTTATAGGGAGATACAATTGGATCATGTGTGACATGATTTGATTAATGATGAATTTTAGCATAATTTCCTCTTAGTTTCCAGGTATATATGTAGTATAGACTACATTATATATCCTTAATGAGATTCCATGCAAGTAAGCTGGAATTGAGCACTAGAGATTGCAACTTCATTAGGAAAATAAAGGACGGTATTGGATACCTACTTTATGACCTTGAGATTCTTAAAAGATCTCATCTCTAAGAATATGATTCTTAAAGGACGACCCTCTTGAGAATCAAGAAGAAAATGAAGTGTAGGAACTCATTTAATCTTGAGAAGATAATGAGGCTCCTGAAATAGGGAACTAAAAGGACAATTAAAGATGAAACATTAATACTTCTTCAAATGAGTTTGAAGATGTATTCCATGTGTCAATGATCTGACTTCATATGATGAAGTTTCTGAAGATCATGACATGGAAAGATAGATGTTAGCAATAAAGTCTAAAATAGACTTCATATACAAGTGTTGTATATGGACCCTCGAAGATCCACCTATATGGGTAAGACACGTAAAGGTGTAAATGGATCTTCAAGAGAAAGAAGTCAAGATTGCATTCCTCTCTGAGGATATTCACATGAAGTAGCCCCAAGGCTTCATGGTTGAGGAAAACAAGATGTGCAAGCTAAAGAAATCCATCTATGGACTCATATAAGCTTCTTGTTGCTGGAACATAAGATTTGATGAAATTATAAATGTTATGATTTCAGATAGAATCTTGATGAACCATATGAAGCTTAGTGGGACTGCCTTTGTGTTCATCGTGCTAAATGTAGATAATATCCTAATCATTAAGATTTATATAAGGATGATAATAAGTGTTTTATGATCTGGCTATTCCATAACTTGAGATATGATCTCAAGGATATCTCTCAGATCTTAGTTCTGAAGTTGTTCAGAAGCAAAGAGAAGATGGTATTGGGACTGTCACAATAGTAGTACACCTTGAACATATTCCATTTTCTGGAAAATTCCAAGAAAAGCTTCCATCTCTTAAGATATGGTATTGACCTATCTAAAGGGACAACACCTCAAAGAGTTGAGGAAGTGAATGCTAGAACTACTTGCACTCGTGCATTAGTTACGGGAAGATAAGTGTATGCTAGATGTGTACAAAAGCCAGATATCTGCCATGCAGTAGGAGTAGTAAAGTGTTGCTAATCCTACTATGGAGAGAAAAACACTTGATTACAGTAATAACAAAATCTTCATAGATAACAAGATTTTTCAGATAGTGATCTCAAAAGCCTTATCTTCAAAAACTTAAGACTTTATAGATAGAGATCTAAAAGGTCTTAACCGTGAATACCTTAAGAGATAGTGATCTCCAAGAATAAGGGTATTCTGATAAGGATTATGGAAATAGTGGTTATGATAATTGTTAAGTTGTAGTGTCAAGGACACTGTAACTAACAAGATTGAATGTTGGTTGCATAAGATGCAACATTCGCATTGGATGCGAGCACTGTTACTGGGGATATGCAAGTGTCGTACAAGTACTTGGCGTAGTCTCGCGGGAACAGAGTGACTGATCGGCTAACCTAGTTATTTTCTTAATAGCCTATGATTGTCACATGAGTGCGGGTTTAAATGATTAGCCCATTAATGGCTCTTTGGGATAGTGGGAGATTGTTGGACATGCGATCCCACAGCGAGCCATTATGCAATAAATGTTATTGTGAATATCATTCCCTGATCTGAAATGAAGAATGAATAATTTGCATAATAGGTCCCTTAGTACAATTAGGGTTATGTACAATGGCCATCTTAATGATCATACAGCTGTTGATTCAATTATTGAATCATAGAGGCTGATGCTTGGATGAATATCTAATGAGTTAGATTGAGGACTCATCAAGTACCGTCAAATGATTATTAAGAGATGATCTCCAGCCCGAGTAGTAGATGGCAATCCTTTCTCAGTTAGGCTGATATCTGACCGACCTCTTGATGTAGGTCCTCTGCATAGGAATAGAGATTCAGAGGTGTCAGATTAGTTAGGTCAAAGAGTTGACTTAATGAGATCGAGATAACCAAAGTCCTATATTGTATATTGTCATGATACATGCATGCATCCTCTGACTGGAGACAGATGTGTTACTATATGTCTGAGTATGTACATTTGTCAGACCAATAGGTTGATGACCCAACCAAGGTCTATACACCGGCACGTTGGTGTGCATATAATGGCATATGAGTAATACGATCTCTCAAAGGGATCATACAAGTTCATTACTGAACTGGAAGACATGAGCTCACTCATGAGATATTGGGAAGAATCAAATTCCATGCACTCGTCTCGCTTTGGAAGCTTGACTGAATTTGTAGGTTTAATATATACTTTTGGAAAGTATGTGATCAAGACCTAGGTATGATATATGCTTTTGGAAAGTATATGATCGATACCAACTCCCCATGATCGGATGAGAAACTTACTGATAAAAACCCAGAAGTAGACAGTGTAAAGTTGATCTAATACTTCGGTTTTATTCTGAGTCTTCCAGTATGCAGGATGTACAGGTATTGGGAATACCTGAGGGTGATGTGATCATAAACGATTGTATAACCATGACGCTTCCATTCCTAGGGAGTGATGAAACGGGTCTGGATTTTAGTGATTCCTCTCAGTAGAGAAGTAATCTGATCTTGGTCCAAAATGTTGGACATTGATCTGAATGTGATTCAGATGCAATGAGAAGATTAGATTTGCGGTCTTGATTTAATCAAGCATCTATGGGAGGCCCGCGATCTGGATTTGAGATATGATCTCAATATCCAAGTCACTATACGTGGAACAATACTATCGCCCTGTCCTTATCTCCAAGTATTTGCGGAGAAAGCGCATTATCCTTGAAAGAGTTCAGGATAATTTCATTATTGATATAAGTATCCGAGCATTAAGAAAATAGATAATTAAATGTGATTTAATTATCATGAGTAATATGAATTCGATTCATATTATAAAGAGAGTTATCTTAGATAATTAAATGAGATTTGATTATCAAAAATGTGAATAATGTGAATGCGATTCATATTATTTGGGCACACGAGAATAGAGATCCAAGATGATTAAATGTGATTCAATTATCATGAATATGAATAATGTGGATAGCAATATCCATATTAGTCATATATATTATAAATGTGATTTATAATATATAAGAGAGAGCTATTTGTAATTTACATTTGTTAATTAAATGTTGATGTGAATTGGATTGACATTGGACAATTAATTGAAAATGTAATTCACATTTTATTTTGGGTTGTGAATATGATTCATAATTTTTCAATGGCAAGATTGCAATATTCACAAAATAATTATCAATTATTTTTGTAGAATAATTTACAACAAGTGTTGTTGTAAATCTTGGAGATTTCCATGGAAGAATGTAATCTCATAAGATCTAATGATATGGCGTGAGATTGCCACCAAATCCAATATTATGGAAGGAGGCAATCTTTATTCCATAATCTTCATGCTTGATTGATTTAATTTGGGATTGATTTATATTGATTTATCAATATAGATTTAATATAAATTAAATTAATTGTTGTTGGTTTTTTACTAACACAAATCTTAGACATTAAAAGAAACACAACCAATGAGAGCCATTGGATTTGTGTTGCCCATGGATTGAGATCCATGGATCCCAAAATATTATAAAAGGAGAGGCACCTCATTGCTCTTCTTTAACACACAAGAGAACATAAGTCTCTCTCTCTCTCTCTTTCTCTCTACACGACAACCCTCTCTCTTCTTCTCTCATGGCCGTCCATCATGGATGCCCTAGAGAGGTTCTTCATCGCCGCAGCATCGTCGTTATGATGCCCGATTGTTTGCTCGTGGATCTCCGTATCCTTCGGTGCACCTCGCTCGTGAAGAAGACGTCGGATCTCGTGTGTCGAGATCAGGAGATCTACTGCTTGGATCATCAACATGGATTGCGAGAAGCACGTTGTTCATCCCCGCGCTCGCAAACGTCTCCTCCGTCGGATCGGACTTGAGACAGAAGGTCTCTTCGTTTAGAGACTCGATCGCAACCACGCTTCAAGTGGTAACCCTAATACTTGTTTGTGGTTTAGACGAAACGATCCGAGAAGTGTTCTTGGATCATGTGGTTTCGTCATATGAAAAAATTTTAATTTCCGCTGCCTAGAACAACCAGTACGACTAGTCGTTCTTCGTCGTATTCGATACGATGTTCACGCTTCCGTGATATGCTTGAGGATCTAACCATATCCTTCAAGTGGTATCAGAGTCTTAGGTTGGTAGTTTTGGATACGATCCATTAACCGAGGACGACTTGGGTTCATTAGGATTTGCGAAAGTTTTCTTGCATTTCAATTTCGCATCTCTGTTTTGAGATTATTTTTGGCACTGTTTAAATTATTTAAACACAAAAATAATAATTGTATTTTGTTCCCTATTAAATAAGGAAACCGTAGGATCTGAGTTTACGTGATTTCGATTCCGTTTGCTCAAGTTATGCTCATTTTAGTGAACATGTATCCACAGTTTCGGGGACTGCGAATCTCAACGTAATTAAAGAGTTAATTGCGGATTTGAAACACCTTGAAATGCATGCAAATCATTTAAGTTCTGTTGTAAATCAAATTAGCAAACTTCTTGGGCCGTCTTTCCAAGGATTTTTCATAAATTTGTTGTGGGACTATATGCTGTGGAAATACCACAGACGTAGGAGGGAGGCACTGCAGAGTAGCCAGTGGCGTCTCGCTATGGAGGAGGAGATGACAACTTTACAGTCCCATGGTACGTGGAGTGTTGTAAGGGCTATACCAGGTGCGTCTGTTGTTGGCGGCAAGTGGGTATTTACTGTGAAACACCGAGATGATGGCACCGTGGATAGATATAAAGCCATATTGGTTGCTCGTGGCTTCACCCAAACATACAGGGTGGATTACCAAGACACTTTTTCTTCTATTGCACATCATTCTACATTGAGGATTCTCATTGTTGTTGCTGTGGTACGTGACTGACCGCTTTTCCAATTAGATGTGAAGAATGCATTCTTGTATGGCTATTTGCAGTAGGAAGTTTACATGTAGCAACCACGGGGGTTTATTGCTGAGGGCGAGTCCAGTATGGTGTGCCGTCTTCACAAGGCCGTATATGGCCTTAAGCAGTCCGAAGGTTTGGTTTTTTGCAACCATTTTTCAAACCATTTGCAAATCGTTTTTCAACCATTTTATTTCACAAATAAATTTTACAATCAAAAAGTTTTTACAAAGGTTGAAATCATGTAACAAAATGTTTTCCAAATAGTTTTCAAAAGATTTTTCACGAAGGTTTTCAAACTATTTTTCAAACATTTTGCAAAAAATATTTTCACCTGATTTATTAGTCAGTAAGTACAAAAAGAATTTGAGGAATAATCACATCTTTTTATTAAGGTTTTTAATGAATTTAATTGTAATAATTAGCCATAATTATTAAGAAAATACAAAAGTACGAGTTATGCCTAAAGTATATACGCAGTATATACGCATTTAATTAATTAATGAAATTAAATTATTTAATTTCCTGGAATAATTGTGCATAAGAGATGTTCTCGAGTGTAACACCCAATGTGGTACTGAGTGAGCCAGAAGAGATGTTCTCGAGTGTGAATCCTTTCTAACAAAAAAAGAGTTAATTTACTGAAATGAGAAACAAGTTCCGCAACTTATACGATAACAATTGATTGACATTTAACTATAATACAACGGTGATACTTGCTACCATTGTCATGCTTTTATCAAAATCAAAAGAATCTGCTCATGCATAATCACTCTTTGGGAGGTGAAAATACATTGTGATGATATATATCGTCATTTGCAACTATCCCCTTATAAGCAGGAATTGATGTGTATTTTTGAGTGTTTTGAGAATATGGATACTCAGAAATATACGATTTTTTCATATAGTACACTTATATGGATATTATTTTCATTTTTTCCATGATTTGGTGATGAATCTATGTTTCATCGTCTTTTTTCTATCATTTTGACCTTAAAACCCCCAGTAAAAGCATATAAATAGCTTTAATTCATGCATTTTATCATCCATGCATTATTGTGTAAATAGTGTATAAAATACTATTTTTAAAGCCAAAATTATAGAATAAAGAAAAGAAAAGGAATAAAATATTGTAAATATTTTATGACCCAAAATCCCTAAACCTAGGTATCTCGATGAGTAGGTCGACATGGAATAAAGTAGGGGGGATGAGGGCCAAAATACAATAAAAACTCCTCTTATTTAATGCATTCTTTATTCATTTTGGGACTTATTTTTAGTTCCACTTTTCATACTTCAGATAAATAAACTTTTTAAATGAAAATTTTAGATAATTAAATATATAAAAATACAAAATTTATTCCATATAAAAATAATGTACAGATAAAAAGTTATGATCTGAATAAGTTTCCAAAATCCCAACTTCCTAGATATGTATGTCTCAAATAAAAACTCAAAATCTTTTAAAATCACCTTTAATTGTATACAACTTTTGATAAGTTATTTAATGAAGGTGGTTTCATATTTTTCGGAGTTACAGTTTGAAAGTTGAGTTTTCGACCCCTATTGTATACTTATACAGATTAAAATATTCATTTTATTTATTATTCATTATTTATTGGTTTTATATTTTTATAATTTTTAAATATTATTTATAATATATATGTGTATTAAAATTGGAATAAAAACATCACTAAAACGTAAAAAGAAAATACTTGTATACAATACATAGGTATAATACATGTAAATATACCTACACAGATAATACAACTTTTTATTTAATTGTATAAAATACATCAGAAAAATAAAATAAAAATATATTTTAGTTTATAAAAATAAGTTTTAAATTTATAAAATAATAAACAAAATCAATAAAATTAAATGTACAAAATAAAAATAAAACATTAAAATATATAGATGAATATACATGTATATGACCCATGGAAGGAAACTTGTAATTTTATACCTCTAAAAAATAAATAAAAATCATAATAAAATAACTCAGAAAATAATAAATGTTTTTATTTAATAACCTAAAATTAATAAAATCATTTATTATTTTAAATTTATTTTACAAATCTTTTTTCCACGGGATTTCTGGTTGGTCCACGTGGACCAACCATAACCCCCCGTTGGTTGACCTCATCTCTCTGACAGAGGTCTGCTCCTTGTCAGAAGTGCGTTTCGCCTCTTCTTATTGGATTTTTGGAGGCCGAGACTTTCTCCGTTTCATGATGCTCCCTTCTTGACTTTTCATCTCCATATATCAATGATCCACGCCTATGGATTTTTTCGAGGATTGGAGCTGCAATCCTGCAGATCTTCCTCGTTCTCTGCACGCCCGTCGTCAGCCCACGTATAAATAACACCCGACCTTCCTTTGACCCTTGATCTCTCTTCCACCCAAAAAGCTAAACCCTAGGTTGTCCAACATCCTCCTGGTGACAACAGGAGTCAAACTCGACTTTCAGGGACCCGCGGGGGTGTTGTATCGAGTCTGATCCACTCGCTGGAGTGTGTTGCTAGAGCCATACGCGGGCGTCACCTTGGTGAGTCATTTCTCTCTTATTTTGTACTCTTTCAAGCCCTTAGGACTACTATAGCTCATCGTCGCATATCCATCTCATCGAATCTCGCTAGAACATCATGAAAATCCCCTTGTTTCGCGTCTGGTCGTGCCTCGAGTTTCGACGGCCGACGTCGAATGCCTCCATCTCGTCGTTCTCCGTCCTTTCTTACCCACGGGTGGTCACGGAAGTTTGCCCGTGACCCCCTTAACCGCTTTTTGCAGGTCCGAGCAGTACAGAAGCATCTCGAGCTCATTTTGATCACTCGTCGAGCCTCCTGGAGCTCGTCAGCTCTGCCTCCCTCGCGCACGACCTCCGATCGATGTCAGAGCTTTTTGGAGCAGCCAGCACGGAGAGGACCACGCCAGGAGTCATCCTGACCATTTTGGAGCACGAAGCCACGACAGAAGAGGCTTATCGGGTGCGGGGAAGGTCCTCTCACCGGCGGTTCGTTCTTGTTCATCCATCGCCGCTCTCCACCGTCGGATCGAGGCCGGCGCTCCAGGTGTACAACATCCATTAGATCTCGCCATCCACAACCGTACGATCAAGGGGCCAGGATCTAATCCTGGCCATTCATATGCAAACCGTTATCGGTCGTGCGTGGCTTGAAACATGGATAAGTTGCTTCAACCACAACGTCGGATCGCGCCTTATTAGGGTATTTTGTGCTTCTGATCCCCATCAATTTTTGTATTTAAATATTGAAACATATACTTCCCTCTGCCGTTATTTAAGTTTTGTAATATTTGTAGAGTAGCCTTCGTACTTTTTATATTTGCATTCCAGTCCTGGCCACGTCACCTCACGTGACACTTCACGTGAGGTGTTGATTTTACGACCACACCCTCGGGCATTTTGGTATTTGTATTCCATCCTGAAACATTTTATTATAGTTATAAACTTTTTGGATATCTTGTTGTGAAGCCCCCAGTTTTTTAATAATTACTATTTAGCCCCTGTCAGGCGTGCGTATCCACGCATGTGGCCTTGGTGTTTTTGTAGGATAGCCCTAGGGGGGTAGGTTATTTCTGATTGGTCTTTAAATATTTTTGTTCAGTTATAATTTTCGTGAATTTACACTTTGGCCCTGGAACTTTCTGCTAATTACAAAAATGCCCATGCTAGTGGTGTAATTTCTCTTTATTGTTTGCATTTATTTCATGCATCTATAAATCCCTAAAAAATACTAAAAAATATCATTGTGTGCATGTTGCATTGTGCTTCCATTCCATATTTTTATTTTGCATTTTTGTTGCATTTTATTATTTATAAAAATCCAAAAACATGCATTTTCGTCACTATTTGCATTAGAAAATACATAAAAATTATAAAACATTTTTGAAAATTCAAAAAAATATATGTTGTGTGTTTTTACATCTTTTATCTTTAGAACAAAAATCACTAAAAAATATAAAAGAAAACTCATAAAAATAGATGAATCTAAAAAAACTTCATAAAAAATTATAAAATCCATAAAAAAATTCAAAAATTGTGTTTTCTGTTCCTAAATTTTCTCTATTGTATTGTCTATAGTTTAAAATAAATTTGAAGAATTTTTGACACTATTTGATATTTTTATCTCCATTTTGATTTCGGTTATTTATTTGCTTCACTGTTTTAAGTGTTTTCAACTTTAAAAATACCCAAAAAAATATAAAAAAAAATCACAAAAAACATTAGAAAATTATAAAAAGCATAAAACATTTTATTACCTTTATTTTGGATATTTTTACCTATTTATATCTCTCTCATCTCTCGTGTATATATACTCCTTATTGTTGTATGCTTATTAAAAAAAGAAAATATAAATATATAAAATATAAAAAGAAAATACAAAATCAAAAAATTAAAAATCAAATTTTAAAATCAAAAATTGAATAAAAAATATATAATTAAAAACCTGCTAAAAAAGTTTCCACTTGGCTAAGTGTGTGAAAGGATATCGGGTGCGTGATTTCCTTTATCTCGCTTATTCTACGCCTTGCGTCATGTGTCCGACCCCTACTAGCTTGACATTATACATTCTTAGTAGGGTATAATAAATTTTAACTCTTTCCCTTAATTGATTGATTAGTTGTATGGGTTAATTGTTGATCAACGTGAGGATTGGAGTAGTCGCCTCAACGACAGTGAGCCTGAGTTGTCAGACCATTACTTCGCTACTCCCATCTTTCTATTTTTCATTTGAGTATGGATATAGTTGAATATATTTATTTATTAATGAATACTAATGTATTTATGTTCATATTATTTAATATGTATATGTATAAAATGTATCTAAATATATTACCATACTGGGCATTACAATATTTTTTATTCAATTATGCCTGTAATTTATGCAACTTTGACTTATTCATGCACCAATTTGAACTTTGTGAATCATTTTTTATGGCTATACATATTAGGAGACATATAATACTTAAAGGATAATCCTCATCCTTTGGTATAACTTTTATATCTAAATCATAATTGCAAGTTTCCGTAACTGTAAATATTTAGTATATGTTTTGTTATTTTTACTATTTGTAAAATATGTATTCACATACTTGTGCCGGCATTTTTAAATGGACTAATATATAGTCACACATATATCCGTATCGGTATATGTACGTTTGCATTCCCATAGGATACCTTGCAAAGTTGTCTTTATTATAGATTTTAAGGATTATTTTAATAATACACCTTATGAGTGGGTTAATATACTCGAAATTGAGATATGTACTTTAAAAATTAGGAAATGTAGTTACATAAAACATGTAAATTTATCATCTAAATACATTAAAAAAATGAGTCTATAGTGACCTTTTTTAATCCATCATTATGATATTATTTATTTCGAATTGATTATTTGTACTTGAAATTAATATGAATGTCATTTCATCTAGAAACACTTATGTGATGCTATTTTTCAAAATTGTTCAAACTACTTATTCAAATGGACTTTGTGTTGGACATGTGAACCCTCGACGAACTATTTCTACAATAAATGTTATTGTAATCCCTTTTCCAAATCAATACAAGTTATTGACGTGCACTCCCTATCTAAAATTAATGAGTGAATCCACTTATAAGGTCTTGTACAATTAGGGCTATGTAACATAGTCATCTTGATAATCATATAGTTGTTAATTCAATGGTGGAATCATAGAGGCTAGTGCTTGAATGTTATCTAAAGAGTTAGATTGAGGACTCGTCTAGCACTGTCAGATGCTTGTTGAGAAAAGATCTCTAGTTGGAGAAGGAGATGTCAATCCTTACTCTAAATGCCAATATCCAACCGACCTCTTGTTGCATATCCTCTGCATAGGAGTAGAGATTCAAAGGTAGCGGATAAGATAGGTCAAAGTGATGAATTAATGAAATCAAGAAAACAATGACCTATTGTTGAATCATAAGAGAACCGAGAGGCGATAGTGGGATCACAAGGTGGAACTTAGCCGCATTTATGACCGATCACAAGAGCCAACTAACTCAGACAACAATCATTCCACACAGTAATATAAAGCAATCAATACAAGTGTGAATTAAAATTTATTATAACCCTACAAACAAGTGTGTATAGTGGACAAGCCAGGTAGGGGTCGAACATAGGGAACACGGGAAGTAGCGATGTATATTATTATAAATAAATATTATAGGAATGTATTTACAGGTATGCACAATTTCAATCAATGTGTTGGCTTTTACTTTAATTATTTTTTAAATAATATTTTTTAAAATTTAATTTTTTTTTATTTTTAATTATTTTTATTTTTAATTATTTTTTAATTTAATAATATATAATAATATGTCACTACTTATATAAGAGTATTTATAAAGGTATATAAGATAATATATAATATAAGTAGTATATAATAGGATATATATAATAAATATATGAGAAATTATAAAATATCCAAAAGAAGTCCTTTTTATTTTTTTTAAGGTTTTCAAATATATTATAGTATTTATAATAATTAGAAATATATAAACAATATATAATATTATATAGATGTATAATGTATTATATATGTATATATATAATGTTATATATAATATATTATATTATATATATTATATAATATTTTTAATATGATATAATATTGTATATATTCGTGCGAGCTTCGAACGTAAGATACTTGCGCAATGATGGGCTTCGGGGCACATTCTGGGTTTAAAAAAATGATCCATCGATTGGGTTCCGCAGATGCCGAACGAGGATGAGTATGCTTCTGTGACGATGGAGAAGATACCACAAGCGAGGATGAGTATGCTTTTGTGACGATGGAGAAGCGACCACGAGCGAGGATGAGTATGCTTCGGTGATGATGGAGAAGTAACATGACTTGAGAATATAAAGGACATTCTTGGATAAGTTGGTTTCAGTGGAACTCCCAATGTGTATTGAGTGAGCCAAAAGAGATGTTCTCGAGTGTAAATCCTTTCAAACTAAAAAAGAGAGTTAATTTTACTGAAATGAGAAGCAAGTTCTGCTATATAACAATTCATTAATATTTAACTATAATACAACGGTGATACTTACTACCATTTTCATGCTTTTATCAAAATCAATAAAATCCGCTCTTGCATAGTCACTTTTTAGGAGAAGAAAATCTATTGTGATGATATGCATCGTCATTTGCAATTGTATCCCTTTATAAGCAGAAATCGATGTGTATTTTTTACTGTTTTAGGAATATGGATACTCGAAAATATAAGATTTTTTCATACAGTACACTTAAATAAATATTATTTTTTTTCTTAATTTACATGATCAGTAAAACATTTAGCAGTTCTGTGTTGTTTTATTTTTTATTATCCTGTTTTGACTTGGCTCTTTTTTTTAGTCTACCACATTATCATGTTACATTACTTGGTATAGATGTGCATCTCTTTTGCATGTCCTAACATTAACTAATTTTGATAACACAGGTGGAGATGTGGTTTAGTCATAACATCCACTAATTTTGTGGATAATGTCATCCTATAACTCTATTCATATTGAGGAGAAATTCATAACAAGTTTATGGATAATGCCATGATGTTGGACTTGGAATATACTTTCAATTTCTACTAAACACAGTAACCAACCTTATGTATGTGATTTAAATACTTTTCAAAAGGATTTAAAATGATCATTTGGTTAATGAGAAATCCATATATGCTTATGTTTTGAAGGTGAATTTTATGAGTGAACCATGTAATCAGGGATGGTATTATATCCTTTATAACAAATGATTCCATATCTTAGTATATTGCTTGAACACGAGGCATACATATAATAAACTCACTTAACTCATTAATGGACATATCAAAATGCAGTTGCAAAATTCAGACTACAAAAATAGATTGGAGTAATTCTCAGTGTTATTTAGTGACGCCAAGTGAGATTTATGTATGATTAAAATTTAGGCAGTTTTCGTGCATTTGATGTGTATGTGAAAATCATGTCCTGCAAAGCTACCATCGAGTGCCAACACTGCAAACCGGTCTTACCATTTCAGGAAGTTTCTCAAGTTGGCTACTCACATTTGGCAAACTAGAAACATAACAACGCAAGGTTCATGGAACTTGAGCACATCATCATGCAAATGTAGCAAGTTGGCAAGAATATGTACTGCCTTGGCGTAAATATGGAACTCACGGTGGCTTACACAAATCATAGATAGAAGGATTGTTGATGTACGTAATGTTACAGACAAATAAGTTTAGCATACATTGCATTTACACTATCCATATATATCTTGCATTGGTGTTGGTTGCCAATCTCCATCAATACTAATTATCATCTATGGACAAACTGATTTTCTAACACAAATGTGCATGTTGCAAACACAAATATTCAGATCAGATCATGCCATCTACTACAAAGGATATGGACACCCGATCCATGCTCTTACATAAATTAAAAGAAATCATAAACAAGGAAACCGTATCAACATATATTTCCCCCACTTTGTTTTAGTGGATTTGGTTCCATTTGAAGAGCATTTGATGCTAGATGAATTACATTATACTGTGCATGTATTACGTATGTATTTTACCTAGTAGACATGGAGAATGAAGGAGGGTCGAATGTCGGGTAAAATTGGCATGGGGGAACTCCACACCGGCAATGACAAGAATAACCATCCAGAAGACCAGATGTCTTTGCTCACCAACCACACATATATGATGACTTCCATGCAAGCATCACATGTAGATCGCAACCTGTCAATACGAATTGTCAATTGGTTCAGCGCTCTACAACTACTCAGGTGGCACAGCAGGCCTCTTGTTGCTAAGGATAACTTTGATACCAACGATACCTCCGCTTGTGTTGATTGTGGTACAGACTATTGTGAATGATATTTTGTTCAAAATTAAATTGAACGCATGTAGAAATGAAGGTAGTTATTAGAATCTTAATGAGTAAGAATTCATTGAAAAAGCTCCCCCTACATACATGCATGCACACGCACGCTGCATGAACATGTCACACGCACACTGCATGAACACATGAGCTGAGAGATTTTAAATAAGAGGTGGTTCTTTTAATTGAATGGTTTCTTTATTTTACAAAGCCTCGTGTAATATACATCATTATCACCATAAATATCCTCTAAAATGTGACAAGAGATCGATGAATCCCAAGAGAAGGACAAATTATGTTTTTATTACACTAATAAATACTACCCAATGCGTTGCATATGACAATAAACTCAAAAACTATTCCTTCGTCATGAAATGGTAACATTATTATATTATATCGTTTATGCAACTATTTCTTCATAATGAATGACTGAGCCCAATTTCGAGGTCTATACCTATATTCTGAGGATGGATCGTCTGCTGCAGGCAGGAGGGCAACAGAGTCTGCTGCAGGCATGTGCACCGCTCGATCTTGATCTAGTGGTTCGTAAACTTTTGCACTTTTTGTTGGCTTATACCGTGCAAAATTGAGTGAACTCCTCGATCACGATCGAGCAGCTCACGCAACCACAGCAGCCACAATACCACAACCGGGGATCCTCTTTGCTATACTTTATTCACAAGGTTCATAAGAGAGAGATCTGATAGGTCCTCACTGGGAATCCTAAGCCCGAGATCATCGTCCATAATGAGGGGTATGAACTTGCCATAACTTAAAGAAACATTGATCGAGTCCCAAATAATTCTTTACTGCATAATAATATGATTTATAAACGATCTTTAATGATATTCTATAGTTATTTTACACACATTTTTATATCTTTGTTGCTATGGTCCAGTAGCAATGTTAGTAGGGGAGGCATTGTGGGGGCAATACCGGGGCGATGGGGCACATGTTCTCTGTTGTGGTGATGTACTGAACCACAACCGCTCGATAAAGTTCAAGCTTGATCGAGCGACTGTGGTGTGGTACAGCACCACAATAGACGATCCAAACACGGGGCGACGATGATGATCTTGTTGTAAGGATTATAAAATAATGTAGCCATTAAACACATCATGGAAGGGCAAAATCGACATTCTCCTAACAGAAATTAATCCATCGAAAGATGCGTGAACAGTGAATAGTATGGCATACATTTGAAATCTCGGGGCGATCGAAAATATAGATAGATATGTCGGATTACACACGATACATGTGGCATCTCTTACATGATCCATAGGGTCCATCCTCAACCACCTTAATGAGGTTCAAGACGAACTCTCGCATGGTTGATGGTCGCACGCCTCATCCACACGCTGCAGTAGAGAATTGCATCAAGCAGCAAGGAGACCAGAATAAGCAATGGTCCACAAATTCATGCGATCTTCGAACGCCAGAAACTCGAGCGATGATGGGGTTCGTGCGATGATGGATTGGGTTCCACAAATGTCGGGCGAGGATGAGTATGCTTTGGAAACATGACATGAATTTGAAGGTATGATATATGCTTTGGGAAAGCATATGATAGATACCAATTCCCAATGACCAAGATTGAGAAACTTGGTGATTAAACCCTGAAGAAGACAGTGTAAAATTGATCTTGATCTTCAGGTTGATCATAGGTCTTCCAGTATGCAGGATGTACAGGTATTGGGAATACCTTAGGGTGATGTGATCATAAACGATTGTATAACCATGACGCTTCCATTTCGAGGGAGTGATGAAACAGGTCTGGATTTTAGTGACTCCTCTCAGTAGAGAAGCAATCTGATCTTGGGCCAAGTGTTGGACAATGGTCTGAATGAGATTCAGATGCAGTGAGAAGATTAGATTTGCGGTCTTGATTTAATCAAGCATCTGTGGGAGGTATGTAATATCTGGATTTGAGATGAGGTCTCAATATCCAAGTCACTATACGTGGAACAATACAATCGCCATGTCCTTATCCCCAAGTATCTACGGAGAAAGCACATTATTCTTGAAGGAGTTCAGGAATAATTCCTATGAAGAATTTTGTATCCAAGCAAGAAGGTCTTGATGATTAAATGAGATTTAATTATCAAGTATAATATGAATGAGATTCATATTGTGAGAATGATTATCCAAGATAATTAAATGGGATTTGATTATCAAGGATTACAGAATATGGATAGCACTATCCATAATATCTGTATATTATGAATGTGATTTATAATATATATATCAGAGAGAGAGAAACTTTGTAAATAGCATTTGTTAATTATTATTGTGGATTGGATTCACATTAATTAATTAATTAGAAATGTAATTTACAAATTGGTTTGGGTTGTGAATATGATTCACATATTTTTCAATGGCATGATTGAAATATTCACAAATTAATTTGGAATTAATTTGGTGGATAATTTTGTGATAATGGTTATTGCAAATTAATTAAGAAATAATAGGATAAAATAAAAAGGAGATAAACACCACCAATTAAGGTGGCGTCACCAATGACATAGTCATAGGTGACGCCCCCTCAATTTTAGGGGGTGATTTGTTATCTCCCTTTTTGTTATCTTGTTATTTCTTAATAATTGATTTATGTTAACTTAAATTATGTTGATGATAATACAACATATTTTTTATTTAATATAAATTAATGTTGTTGGTTTTAACCAACAACAATCATGACCATTGATTAATGCATGGATCAACCTAGCCGGTGGATCTTTGTGTGCCATGGATTGAGATCCATTGGATCCCAAACTAATATACAAGGAGGGCAACCCTAGCCATTTCAAGGTACATGATCAAGAGTTGTGCACGCCTACAACTCTCTCTCTCTCTCTCTCTCTCATTCTCGCCTACTCTCTCTCTCTCTCTAAGGTAGCCGTCCATCTTGTGCATTGAGAAAGAGACCTTCTTGCCTTCGCCTTCGACTACTCGAGGATCTCCATCTTCTTTGGGGTTGCTTGCTCTAAAGGAAAATGATGGATTTCGTTGGACGAAATCAGGGGATTCGTAGCTTGAATCTTCATCGAGGATTGCGGGAGGAATGCATCTCATTATCGCGCCCGCAAGTGCCATCTTCATGGATCGGACTTGAGACAGGAGGATCTCTTGTTTTAGAGATCTCGTGATCGCAACCATGCTTCAAGAGGTATTTCTAATACTTTGTGGTTTGATAAAATGATCCAAGAAATGTTATTGTGATCATGTGGTTTCAACACTTGATTAAAATTTTAATTTCTGCTGCATATAGCGACTAGTGCGACTAGTCACCCCGATCGCATGAGATGCGATTGACACGCTTCCGTGATGCGCTTAAGGATTCTCAATATACTTCAATCACCAACAATGAAATTTGTCTCCTTACCTAACAATTAAGTCAATGGATTGGCCAATTTGCTGAAATCTTTGATAAATCATCGTTAAAACCCGAAGTGCCCTAAGAATGATCGGACTTGCTTGATGGTAGTTGGTGGCTCAAGTTTGTAAATCACCTCCACCTTGGTTGGGTCAACTTCCATGCCACGTTTTGATACAACATGACCCAGCATGATCCCTTCAGTTATCATGAAGTTCCTCTTTTCCCACGAGAGCACAAGATTAACTTTGCAACACCTCTAAAGAACTCGGTCTAAGTAATCAAGACATTGATCGAACGAATCTCCATAGATCGAGAAATCATCCATGAAAACCTTCAAAAAACTTCCTACCATGTCGGCAAAAACTGTAAGCACACATTGCCAGAATGAAGATGGGGCATTGCGTAGCCCGAAGGGCATCCGTAGGAAAGCATATGTCCCAAATGGATTGGTGAAGATGGTCTTCTCTTGGTCTTCAAGTGCAATAGCCACTTGATTATATTTGGAATACCCATATAAGAAGAAGAAATATTCCTTCGTAACCTGTCTCTCATGAATATGGTCAATGAAGATAGTGGAAAATGGTCTTTCTTGGTGGTGAGGTTCAATCTTTGTTGTCAACACACACTCTCCAAGAAGTGGGTACTCTAATAGGAATCTCCTCTCATTTGCCATTCTTCGCGATTGCGATCCCAGATTTCTTAGACACTACATGCAAGGGACTCACCCATTTTGAGTCGGAGAAGGGATATATAAATCCTGCATTACATCATTCTGAATTTCTTTCATGATGACCTCCCGAAGGTTCGGATTCAGTCTTCTCTGGAATTCCCAGGAAGGTTTGATGTCATCCTTAAGGTAGATTTTATGTGAGCATAGTGAAGGGCTTACCCCATGGAGATCAAAAATTTTCCAGCCTATCGCCTTGCAGTTTCGTTCAAGAACTTCCATCGGATGAAATTATTGATCTACTATCACATGAGCATTGATGAAGATTAAATACATTTTTGGTTCACCCACAAGGAAGGCATACTTCATGTTGGAGGGTAATGGCTTAAGCTCTGGCGGTGTGGGAGATGCTTCACTGGTGACTTCAGAAATAACTCCAAGCATTGGATCTTTCGCCTATTTGATGTCCACTGTTGACAACTCAGCTTGTTCACAAAATTTTCAATAGAATCCACATTATTGCATAAATATTCAATAATCAGCTCTTGGACTTCGAGGCTTATTGCTCCCATAAGAAACCTATCAAATGTATCAACAAAAATCTCTTCATCATTGATAGAGGGGAATTCAACTGCCTTTCCATTCTTTCCTCGGGTACGGGAATTAGTGGATCTCAATGTCATCCATGAATAAATTTATATCTTGAATTTTTGCTAAAAATTCACAGTTTTCAAGGTGGTGAGAAGTAAGAACACTCATCTCAGATGCAGTCTCTGTTGGTTTTGGCTAAGATATGGTCTCTATCTTCACTTTATTACTACCAGAGATGAATGTAATATCCCCAATGATGTAGTTCACTACTACTTCGATTTTTCAGAGGAACGTCTGACCAAGGATGATGGGGGTGTAGAGTGGAGACGTCCATGTCTAGCACGAAAAAATCAATAGGGAACTGGATCCCTTAATGGTGTCGATCACGTCCTCCAACATTCTCCTAGACCGCTTGACAGATTTGTCTGTGAATTGCAGAATCATCTTGGTTGGTTTAAGCGGTCCTAGATCGAATTCTATGAGTAATGAAGCTGGCGTCAAATTGATAGAAGACCCACTGTTGAGCAATGTGCATTCAAAATCTTGATTGAACATCTGACAAAAAAGTATTGGTGTTCCCTTGTCTTTCTTTTTGTCTGGAAGATTATTGATGGCGTTGACGGTGACCATGGTGAGAATGTGATTTTCATGCTTGCCACTTTGACTTATGGAATTGTGGGGATGAGGCATGTGCCTTATAGTACATGCATCTTTCAATACCTTCTTCACAGCTGAATGTTTTTGAGAGCTTTCATCAAAAGCACATTTAAGACCAAGTTTTATATAATTTTCATATTGGCAGTATCAGACAGCATTTTTCAAATTTTTGATTTTTTTTGTTTTTTAATTACTTCAAGAAAAGGTATATTTTACAGAAACTGAAACTGTATCATTCAAAATTTTGCCCATTTCATGTTGTACTGGTTGATGGCAAAAATCTAAAGAATAATCCACAAGCGATGGACCAAAAAAAGTTGGCTCGGCTTCATGAGTTGGCTCCGGGTTTACTGCGAGTGCTGGTGACTCCACAGATTGCTGGACTCCATCGAGGTAGGTGTTGCTACCATATTTTTGTATTTTTGATTTTTGTTCATTTATTTTGGCTTTTTGGTAACTCAGCCATGGTCGGTCCTAAGCTCGGGTAAATGAGGAGGGTTGTGTTCGGTAGCCGACAGCCAGTGTAAAACAATTGGAGACAACTTCCTAAATATTATTTTTTAAAAAATACTCTTTAAGAAGCTGCCTCATGGCAGTCACATCTTTTCAACATGGTTTAAGCAAACATACAAATTTCGTTGGGACGTTCCCTACTTGTGATGCATTGCATCGCCCGAATGCAATGAAAAATTGGCAAGGACCCCTACATCGTAGCTGGATGTAGTTCAAAATTTGTAAAGGTTCTCGCATGAGGAACGCATGCAAGTAATTAAGGTAGTTCCGCTGCATCACCGCCCTGATGCAATTAAAATGTACAAGGGTCCTCGCATAATGGGCGCATGCGAGTAAAGAAGTTAGTCCAAAAGAGATTGCAAAAGAAGTTGCAGATTGGTAGTTGGAATGTTGGGACTTTAATTGGAAAATTGATGGAGACAGTGGACACGATGGAAAGAATGAAGATTCATATACTATGTCTTCAAGAGCATAAATGGGTTGGAGATAAAGCAAGGGAAATCGAGAAGTCATGCTTTAAACTTTGCTATTCACGTAAAGATAAGGGTAGAAATGATGTTGGAGTGGTTGTTCATAAGGATTTGAAGGATTGTGTGGTTGAGGTGCAAAGATTCGGGGATCGGATTATTTTGCTAAATTTGGTGCTTGAAGAAGAAATTTTGAATATCATCTCAGTTCATGCACCACAAATTGGGTTAGATGAAAGGACTAAACAAGATTTTTGGGAGGATCTAGGTAAGATTTTATAAGGAATCCCACAAAGAGAGATGATTTGCATAGGTGGAAATCTTAATGGACATGTGGGAAAAGGTGCTTCAGAGTATGTTAGTGTTCATGGAGGACATGATTTTGGGTATAAAAATGAAGAGGGAATAGCCATTCTTGATTTCGTAATGTTATATGATCTTTTCATAGCAAACACTCTCTTCGGGAAGAGGGAGGAGCATTTAATTATTTATAAGAGTGGTCCAACCATAACACAGATAGATTACTTTGCGTTGAGGAGAAGAGATCGATTATGTTGTAAAGACTGCAAAGTAATCCCAGAAGAGAGTTTGACAACCCAACATTGCTTGTTAGTCTTGGATGTGTAAATAAAAGGGCTGGTAAAGAAAAGGAGGGTTCCTAATGATCACTAGAACTAGATGGTGGAATCTTCCACTGAAGCAATCGAGCTTCAAGGAGAAGAATTTAGAAGACTTATCTTGGTATTGTAGCAGAAGTGCAAACGAGATGTGGAAGGCAATAACATCTTGTATCCGAAAGGTAGCCAAGGAGATACTAGGCGAGTCGAAGGGAGGAGCTCCAGGTCAAAAGGAGGCTTGGTGGTGGATTGAAGGGGTGAAAGAGATGCTAAAAATTAAAAGAGCATGCTTTAAAGCTATGTCTAAGGATAGAACGATGGAAACTGTCACAAACTACAAAATAGCAAAGAAGGAAGCAAAGAAGGATGTAAGAGAAGCTAAGTCAACAACTTATGAAGTTTTTTTTGTAAAAATCTCGACTCTAAGGAGGTCCAGAAGGATATATTCAGGTTGGCCAAAGCAATAGAAAGAAAGACCAAAGACCTTTCTCAAGTGAGATGCATTAAGGATGACGAAGGTCACGTGCTTGTTACTCAGAAGGACAAAGAGACTAGATGGGAGCAGTACTTCCATAAACTTTCATTGGGGAAGGAAATAGAGAGATCACTTTGGGTGATCTAGCTAGGAGTGAAAGTTACTTGAATCGTGCAAGCAATAGACGAATACAAAGAAAGGAAGTAGAGGAGGCTTTGAAGGTTATTAGACCTGGGAAAGGTGTAGGACTGGATGACATTCCTGTAGAAGTATGGAGAGTTTTTGCTGAGCGCGGTTTAACTTGGCTTACGAATCTATTCAATTTTATTTGGAGAAGCAAGAAAATGCCTGATGAAGGGGACATTCAAAATTGTTCAAATTACAGAGGTATCAAGCTGATGAGTCACACTATGAAAATTTAAGAACGTGTGATCAAAAGAAGGCTAAGGAAAGCTTCCAATGTAAAAGAAAATCAATTCGAATTCATGCCAAGTCTCTCAACTACGGAATCCATCCATTTCCTGAGGAGAACAATGGAGATTTATAGAGATAAAAGGAAGAACCTTCATATGATCTTTATTGATTAGGAGAAGGCTTATGATTCTGTTCCATGAGATATATTGTGGAGAGTTTTGGAGAAGAGACAAGTACTTGTCCTATACATTAACTTTCTAAAGGAAATGTATGATAGGGCTTTATCTTGTGTTAGGACCCCGTATGGGAAGACAGACTATTTTGACATCAACATTGGTTTACATCTAGGTTCAACTTTGAGTCCGTTTCTTTTTACTTTGATTATGGATGAGTTGACAAGTCACATTCAGTATGAGTTACCTTGGTGCATGTTATTTTCTGATGATATTGTGTTGACTGACGAGACTAAAAATGGAGTAAATGAGAATCTTGGGGTTTGGAGACATGCATTGGAGACTAAAGGATTTCGTATAAATAGGGTTAAGATGGAATATATGGATTTCACCTTTGATGGAAGCAATGGTGAAGGAATGAGGTGAAGATTGGTGACAGTAACATTCAGAAGAGAGTTTCTTTTAGATATCTAGGATCTATTTTGCAACAGGATGGGGAAATTGATGGAGATGTTACTAGTTGAATAAATGATGGATGGCCAAAGTGGAGAGGAGCCTTCGCTATTCTCTGTGATAAGAAAATTCCTTTAAAAATTAAAGGAAAGTTTTGCAAAGCAACCATGAGACATGCTCTGCTCTATGGATCTGAATGTTGGCATGTGAACCATAGACATGTACAGAGAATGGTTGTAGCAAAAATTTAAATGCTAAGGTAGATGTGTGTACACACACACACGTAAAGATCGGATTCAAAATGATGCAATCAGAAAGAAAGTTGGTGTAGCTCCGATCGTGGATAAGATGCTGGAAACCCAATTAAGATGGGTTGGTCATTTGCAAAGAAGATCAACGGTTGCACCAGTTAGGAGATGCGATTGTTGGGATGTGAGCCCGCTAAGAGAGGGCGAGGATGGACTAAGAAGTGTTGGATAGAGACTATACGAAGGGATCTTAGTTTTTGGGATATAACCATGAGATTGACCTAAGATAGATCTGAATGGAGGCGAAGAATCCATGTTCTCGGCCCTACTTAATTGTGGGAGAAGGCTTTGTTGTTGGTGTTGTTGGTGTTGTTGTGTTTTGGCGTTTTGGTTATGGTGTTTGGTGCTGCTAAAATGGTATTTGGCCTTGTTGCTGGCATGGTTGATGACTCATCGTCAGATGCAAGAGTCTTTCCCTTTGAGGTTGTCGATGGCTGCAACGTCCTACCTCTCTTGAGAGTAACAAAGTTAGCTATAAACAATTCATTTCTACATGAATTGGGCAGATCATTGCTTGCTACTTGTTCTTTACGTTGGATATTGTTAGCGTTAGCTTTGACCTGGGCCAGAATGACAGTCTTTGCGGTCGTTAGGTCATCAATCTTATGGCTCATCTCAACCATGTTCTTAATTAGTTGAGCCTGACAATCTAGGGACAGGTTAACCGACACAACCTTAGAGGAGTCGACCTGAGAGGGTCTCTAATACTGCGGGGGAGGTTGTTGCTGGTAACCCTGATTGTACAAACTGTGAGGAGGAGAATAGGAGGAATACTGTGAGTGTTGAGGATCGGAGAACTGGTTTTGATACTGAGCAGCCGCCTATTTCTTGTAATACCCTTGTTGTCGGTATCCTGACTTCTAATGTTGATAGTCATTCCTCCGCGTGTTCCCATATTGTGGTGGTTGTTGGTGCTGTGAGAGCTAGTAGGTCTTCCACCCTGCTGCTGTTGGTGGTAGGGTCGATTGGACATGTTATAACCCTGAGAATGTCCTTGAGTACGGGTCAGTTGTGTATTATTATTCTGAACACCATTTACCTCCTGAATCTGCGGTAGATGGGGAAAAATTGCTCGTGATAGGAAGGTTGGGACTCTGGCTGATAAACAACCATTTATGTCTGCAACAACGGAGACTGCTCTAGGGCTTGCACGTAGTTTACATGCTGGACAAGTTAGGGTTGTAGAGGACTCAGCTAAGAAAGTTGTGTTGGTGCTGGCTCTTTTGTCTTAGCGTTCAATGCCCGAACAAGCGGCTCCAGTTGCTGGGAAATGATATCGAATTTTTTTAAGCCCTGGGTCCTCTTCTCAATGACTGTAAGTTTTTCTAGGTCCTACGACCTCTTCTCGATTATGTCTAGCTTATATAAGTGGCTCCCGATGATGTTAAGGTTGGAGATTTCATCTTTGTCTTCGGCGTGAGCTGTCATGTTAACAAGCTTGTGGCAGGTGACAGGAATCTTCTTGTTTGCACACGATGAGTATTGAGCACCCTCTCCTTTGATCATCTCCTCAAAAATGTCCCAGACGACATCCTCATCTTTATCGAAATGCAAGTCACCACAAGCGTTGTCTACTAGATTTTTGCTCTCAAGTTTCAGACCAACGAAGAAATGTTGAACCCAACCAGTCTTCAAAATTTCGTAGTGGGATACTTCTTGTGCAGATCTCTGAATCTCTCCCACGCTTCATGGATTGTCTCGTAGAGCTGCTGGATGAAACTCGAGATGTGGGCATGCATCTGGTTCAAGCTATCAAGAGGGTAAAATTTGTGCAGAATTGCGAACTTCAACTCCTCCGATGTCGTCGCTACCTTCCCAAGATGGTTCATCCAACAAAGGGCCTTATCATGGAGATTGAATGGGAAGGTAGTCATGTTGATCACCCCTAGAAGAATATTGGGGTAACGGGTTGTTGCACAGATGCAACCAAACTGTTGCAGGTAGATGTATGGTCTTTTGTCGTGTTCCCGTGGAAGGACGGGAGTAGAGCCTAGAATTACGGTTTCAACTCGAAATTGGAATGGACGTGTGGAATCTGAATCCACTCAGTGACATGGCCAGCCACATGGATGTAGGTTTGATTTAACGTGGGCTTTGGTTGTGGTGATGATGAATCTATGATTCTTATTCTTTATTCTTTATTTTGGCTTCATCTTTCAACAAAACATCTATAAATAAGTGCAAATACGATAAATTACCATTATGCATAGCTTTGTCAATATTGCACAAATCGCACATATTTTCCAAAATAAAAGAATTAAGAGGAAAGAGAAAGAAATCAAGGATGTAATTATGTAATTAATACAGACTGACTCAAACCCCGAGAGATGGACAATAATTGGCTTGATCGATAAGGAATAAAGTAGGGAGAGATAAGGGTCCTATGTTACCTATATTTGTAAATACATATATATATATATAATTATTTTAAATTATATTTGTATCTTTAAATACTTGTATACATGTCCAAAATCTAAAAATAAAATAAAAATTAGAGCAAAAAGAAAATCAAAACTATGCAAAACATTTGCCAATATTGTATAAAACACCAATTTATTTAACACATTTATTTAATTTGTAAAAATCAAATAAAAATTCTTTTATACCTTTAAATTGTGTTATAAATAGATAAAATATAAAATGAAACGTGTTTTTGTAAAAATAGTAAAATAAAAACATGTATATCATATATAGGTATATTATACATGTATACACTAAATTATACTATATATACCCTACCTATTTTTCATAAACATAACTAAAAATCACAAACAATAGTTTGAAAAATTACAAACATTTTTTTATTAATTTTTTATTTTAAAATCATTTTCCATTTTTATCTAATATTCTTTCATTTTATAAAATCCTAATTTCCTATTGGTCCACCTCGGAATGTTGACCATGATCAACCTCCCCCTCTTCAGACCTGACCCGACAGTCCCATCGTCGGACTCAATTTCTTCACATTTTCTTGGTCGGGTCCCACCTATGATTGCTTGGTTTTATGCACCCAAAACTTCTTGTGGCATCTTTGATCCTCGCGGATCCCAAGGCGTTGTCGGATCTTCCTAGGATTTTACATGATCCTTCGATCTTTATAGGCCCTCGAGATCCCTTATAAATCATCTCCTTCGCCTCTGAGCTCTTTAGCTCGTGTCTTGCCACTCCCTTCCTCCCTAGATACCTTCAGTAGAGTGACAGGCTGTCGGAGATCTCTTTGGAGTGATGTTTGGTGGCTCTTTGATTGCATCTCAAGAATGTGGTCGGAGCACCGCCACATACAACCTCTCAACGCTACTACACTCTAGTTGAGGCCATCACCATACCCTCTATCTCGTTTGTATTGATGAGCACATCATTACCCCCACGTACCCTCCATTTCACCAAAACTCCCAATTTCATTCTGAATTCATCTTCAACTCCGCAATAGTTCATCGACTCTATACATCAGGTCGGAGCTCCAGCTTACAGCTTCACGCACTAATTCATGCACGACTCCATCTTCCATCTTCCCCCGTGACTTGATCACCTTAGGCTCGATATTTTGATCGAGATTGAGATCTAGACATCCTTCCTCTGTTTTGTCGAACATCAACCTCCATTCCCCCATCGCTTCCTTCATCTTCATATGCAATAACATGATCGGAGCAAAGCCTCTGAGTTTATCTACCCTTTGTAGGTGCAGGAGCATGTGTGGAGTCCCAATATGAGCTCCGATTGCTAAGGCGGAGCATCTCCAGGTGGTAGAGCACCACCACGCTGACCTGACCGTTCATCACCTCATTGGAGCTTGCCAATCAACATGGAGCACCCTTCCGAAGATGCTGGGCCTTTTGGGGCATCGATCAGACCAACAAATCACCATCCATCATCGATCGAAGACTCCCAGCCACCAACTCTTCCAGCATCCTTCTCGTCCGTCAGATCCGGAGACGCTCGCACATATTCGGTCAGAGCCGCAAGTTCATGCCCTTTTCAGAAGCATCAGATCAACTTTGTAGGCAGATCTGACATACACGCTCACCTGTGAACAGAGTCGTCAGATCTACATCCCAACGGTCATCAGGATTGTATGCCATAGCGGGAATTAGAGTCGTCTAATCGAGCCACGTGTCGCCCCCACCCGCGAGGGTATTTTGCACTTTTCCCTCACATGTCTTTTTATTTCTATTCAGTATAATAAATATAATGTGTAGTTAAAAATATTACAGTAAGATCCGTGTAATTTTAATATTTGCATTTTAGTCTAGTTGAGTCGAGTCCACATGCATCCCCACGTGCTTTTCTAGGAAATTTACACTACAAATCTTGAACTTTTTATATGTTATGGAATGCATTTATAAGTTTTGAGAATTGCATTTATACCCTATGTGCATGTACTTGCTAGTTTAATTGCCGTGTTAATTACAGATTGGTACCTATAGACTTTTTAAATTGCACATTTTTTCTTTAGTGTAATAAATATTAAATCGACTCTAAAAATTACCTACGGCCACTGTTTGCATGTTTGATTTATTGTGATTTTTATTATTGATTTTCTTGTAATTTTTTATTAAAAATTCAAAAACACCTTAAAAGGTCCTTATTTGCGTTGAAATCCCTGAAAATATGAAAAATCGTAGAAAAAGTTCTACAAAAATTGATGTAGTTGCCCTTATTCCCATTTAGCTTCAGTATCAATTTTGTTGAAAAATTCCCTATAAAAACCTAAAAAATTGCATAACACCTAAAAACTTACAAAAATCCTATAAAATCCTAGAAAAAAAATCTAAAAACAGTGATTCAATAGACATTTTGCTCTAGTTTATCTTAATTTGTTGCTTATTTTTAAAGTACAAAATAGTCCTAGTTGTCCATTGTTGATTGTTTTTCTCGCTGTTTGATTTTTAGAAAATTACAAAAACACCTGAAAATATATAAAAAATACAAAAACACTATAAAATACAAAAACTTGAAAATATTTTTATTGCATTTTTTTATTATTCTTGACTCCTTTGAAAAAGACAAAAAGAGTGTTTGTGTGTGTCACTCGTTTTCTTACAATGGAAAATTAAAATTTTGAAAAATTTAAAAAACACTAAAAAGAATTGTATTTTTTAAATCTCATTACTTAGTATAATTGTGCTCCTTGAGTTCAACCATGGTCGTTATACTCGGTTGATAAAAATAGTAAAATCTCTTGAGTTTCTTGCTTGATATCTTAGTGGTTTATTTTCTCGATTGATTACTTTGATTGATTAGGGTCACAATGACATTTGCTTAATTAAATACTTTAACCCTAGGTGGTCATGCGATCACCAGAATGGCGTCGTTGCCGGGGAGGATGCCTAAGTAGTTAGAAATTCATTTATTTTTTGTCTATTTTTGCTTGTCTCTTTTATAATCATTTCTGAGCATCTTTTGTTTTGCTTTTCAAGCGAAGTACCATTTGAAGGATGACTCGGTCTACTTGGAAGGGACCCACACCTAAGGAGGAACAAAGGAGTAGTTTTAGTAGAGAGAATTAAGCCTTAGTTTTATTTTTGCAAATATTCTTGTTATAACTTAGACATTTGAACACTCTTGGGCTTGAACATTATTCAGGATCTGTTTCGTCGAGTGCCGGTGCACTCGACGGACCTCACTGAGTTTTTCACATTTTTTGCATTATTTTTTTTGTTTCACGAGGTTTTAGTCCCTATACTTCGGTTATATTCTGTTTGAGCTTAGTAGCAACTAAGGTCCAAACACCACAATAGACTATCTTTTCCTATAGATCACGTTTTGAACATAGTCAAATTAAAAAACTAACTTAATTAGCTATAGACCACGCACCGAGAGAGGTCGTATATAATGCGTGCAGGACCCACTCTGGTGGGCATTGATTGGCATCTAAGACAAGACTCATGTCTCTTTTCTGATTAGTTAAGCATCCATGCTTCCCGTAATAGAAGCTATCACCTAAGAACGATTTCCTTGTGCAACATTTAAATTAGTTTAATTTCTTTCTTTAATTTATGCATGAATCATTTTGCATGTAGATTGTTGGAGCAAGGTACGCACTCTTACTCTACATGCATCATTGATTTCATCATTCATCAGTTTTCCATCTTCCTCCCCCTATTTTCTTGGACTTAAATAAAAAGAAAATTGGAAAATTTGTTAGACGTTGTCTTTATTCAGAAAAATACCGCAAAAGAGATAACCAATAAAATCAGGACTATTAAAGCATACTTGACCTAAAACCAAACTTCACTCAAAAATTTTGTTTTGGGGAGAGTAACCCCCTCCTTGTATGATTTCACTGCTGAGAGTTGAGCAACCTGCATACTAGGATGGAGCCACACTGAACTTTCTTCAGACTATAAGTTCTAACAAAAATGATTAGTTGTTCTCCAATGAGGACTTTTGGATAGCCGATAAATGATCTGAACTAGAGGACATTGTGTAAAGCTCCATACTCAAGTAAATTGGGTAGCTGGAAACAATCCATACTTACACCTGTACTAGATGGAAATAGGTGCAACAAGTCATATGAATCTGGGCCAGTCTCCAGGGAGAATAGTGCTCCTAACAACTCGCTAACACGCTTTGTAAGATTGGATTATCATCTAATAAATTTTGACAAGATATACGACCGAGCCTTCATGGTCATCATATTGTGTTGAGTAGGTGAACCGGGGATTTTTTTTTCTCATTCTATTTGCAGCCCGGATCTAATCTTCATAAATACCCATATTTAGATGATGGGAAGGAGATCTCTCAAGCTGCCTATGGCAGCACCGCTTTCCATTACTCCTCCATGTTCATTTAAGGTTGCTTCAGATAGCTCAGACCCACTCTCTGAACTCGAAATCACCTCCACCCTATTTCCCCTCGAACATCCTTCTTCCACTCCAGAGGTATAATCAAACGTGCTGGCTTAACTATACATTCACTTGAAAACATCTGAGCTACAATCTTTTGTCTTTGTAGAGACCGGAGAGATGGCCAGTGATGACAAAACATATGACCAACCTCAGACTTTGTCATTCTTTTTAGATCAGGCGACCATTAACAACACACTGCTAGCTTCCTTGGAGACCATGCAGAGAAAAATCCGGGACCAGGGGATTTTCATGGCAAAAGTGAGGAGAGAGATTACGCAGATGCGAGTCGAGTGAGAGGAGCCAGAACAACTAGCATATGGTGGAGAAATACCATGCCAGTAGAGTCTAGTAGACAGTAGGCGCACGTATGAGCCACAAGATCCAACCAGAGCACCCCGTACCATGAGACAGTTACACAACCATGGTGCAGCCCTCACCCACCGATGGATTTAGCTGCCCGCTATCCTGGGCGACTTCGAACTTCACCCTCAGACTATCCAATTATTGCCCAAGTTTCATGGGCTCTCCACCAAAGAGCCTCATCTCCATCTGTAGGAATTTGAGATGATCTGCAGCAGCATCCATAATAGATTTGTGGACGAGGACACCATCGAGTTGATCGCTTTCCCATTTTCCTTAGTTGATCGAGCATACTACTAGCTAAAACACTTGGGGTGGATGGTCACCACTTGGGAGCAGCTTCAGACCAAGTACTTGAACAAGTACTATCCACTCGGCTGGACCAATGCAGCCAGAGCCATGATTAACAACTTCATTGTGATCCCCAATGAATAATTCCATGAAGCATGGGATCACTTTAGAGTGGTCATCGACAGGCGTCCCTACCATGAGATCAACAAGCCCAACCTCATCCAAAGTTTCTTATATGGGCTGATACTAGAGCTGTAGGGGCTAGTGAATGCCTCTTGTGGGGGATCCTCCTTCGCCAAGGATGAAGACCAAGTCTGGGCCATATATGATGAGATGGACAGAAACTACATTGTGATGTCCCAAACTCAGGTCTACACTCAGGGGAAGCCTCTCCCGTAGGCTGTTTCTTACTATAGGATAGAACGCATTGAGTCCGATCCCTTTACCTCTTCTATGGCAGCAGCATTAGTATATTCTTCAGCTGCTGATATGGGTATCATCAACCAGAAACTGGATCGGATAGAGATCATTGAGAAGAAGGCATGCCAGGGCTTTGACAAGGTCAACAATATCGATGAGATGGCCCAAACTCTTAGTGACCAGAATACCCATATCTTTTGTCTTCAAGAGGCACAGACGGCTTCTCATCCCCATCCTAGTCACGAATTGATCTAGGGAGTAGCTCTTCTCAACCTTCAGCCTTATATCGTGAGGTTCACCACATTCAGGCGAAATCGAGTCGGCCACTCCCACTCTACCAGTTGCCACCACCACCTTCCTCAGACACTTGTTAGTGGTGTACCATCTGGATCAGCCCTTGGCATCCCTTCCCCTGCCAGGCCATGATCAGCAGGAGCCATTGATGGAAGTCAACAGGATCTGCTACTCCCAGTACCTACTGCAACTCAGGATCCGTTGTGACCTCCCAGGCTTCCGATGGTCTATTGGAGGCACTTCATCCCAGCAGCAGCCTACGGTATAGGCATGGCATGGCACCCAACCACAGCAGCCCCAATACTCCCATCAATAGCAATAGCATGGTCCTCGACCCGCATATCAAGTTAATAGTAGAGGCAGCAGAAACCTCATCAACAGTATCCCCAGTCTCCTCCTCATTACCAGCAGGAGAGCTAGCCTCTTTTGTAGCGAGGAAACTCATCCGGTTCTCATCCCCATCCATATGAGAACCCAACCCTTGATGATCTCGGCCATATATTTTCTGATTAGCAAGCCACCTTTTGGCAAGAGATGGATGAGTTCCGATAGGAGATGAGGGAAATAATCAAGGGAAAAGTCGCCATACCCACTCAGATTGAACCTAATCCAAACAATTTGAAGAGGAAGTCCGAAAAGGTACAGTCGACAGAGTCCGCCTCTCCTAGTGATATTCTAGATGACATTCATTATTTATTTGATGTTGATTTGTGATACTTAGGAGTGGTAGGAAGCTAGCCGACGATGACTCTTCTAGGTGACATCTCACTACAGATTCTAGGGTGCCAGACGGAGTCAAGAGCGATGTTGATGCCACTAACCATGTTGATGATGGTGGTACTGATGCCACCAAGGAAGATAATCCAAACGACGGTGTTAATGTTGTCGTATCTCCAACTGAAGATGGTGGTGCTTACGCCACCAACTTACCAGATGATAGGCCAAAGAGCGGTACCGATGCCGCAGTTTCAGATGTTGTCAGTAGTATTGATGCTACCAAGAGTCATACAGTTGTTTTGTCCTCTTGTATACTTGAGGATATTAATAGAAAAACACAAAAAATGGAAAAAAAATCAAAAACCAAAAAAATGAATAAAGGTAAGTTTCTGTATCTCTTTTGGATTCATCTGTGATGATAGGTGATACTTGCATGGATTCCAGCATTTAACATGCTCAGAAATCTACTCATGACCCTCATTCTTCTGATGTGGGCCTCTCTATCCCCTTCCCTCAAGCACCCACTTAGGGAGGGCCGAAAATCAGAAAATCTCAAAAAGAAACAATAGATAGAGTTCAACGAGCAGATGATAGATAGATTCCATATTCAGCTGACTCTTCAGGAAGCACTTGAGCACATCCCTCTATTCCAGAAGAATCTGAGAGAGAACACCACCATTCGTAGTAAGAAGAGGAGAAACCGCAATGTAGAAATCCATGCGCTCACTCGTTCCACTTGTTTCACAAAATAGTTTGCCAACCAAGAATCCTGATATAGGAGCTCTGTATATCAGATGCCATATTCATGAGCATCAATTTAATCGGACTCTATTAGATAGCGGTTCCTCGATTAACCTCCCCCTTGCTGCCTTACTCGATCGATTTGAGTTCGTCCCTCTTAGATAGAGCAGGACAATTCTTCAGTTTGCAAATAGATCTGCTAAGATGCTAAAGAGATTATCAAAGGACGTTGTCATCACCATTCAAGGCCTGAAATTCCTCGTGGACTTAATCGTGCTGGACATGGAGATCCCTGAGTGTGTGACCAATACCCCCATCATTTTAGGACGACCGTTCTTAGCCACAACAAAGGCATTGTCTGATCATGATAGCGGGAAGGTATACTTTCACGTCAAGGATGAAAGTATACTAATAGAGATAATTGAGAAAATTAGAGCTAGAGATTTAGCTTGATCCGAGCAGAGTTCTAAGCATATGACAGATTAAGAGCTAGTTGTCCATCAGGAGTGTGATTTTGTGTTTACAGATGATGAAGCCATCTTGACATATCTAATTTCACAGGTTGTTGTCACACCTTTAGAGACTGTAGAGCCACAAATGAAATCTGATGAGAGTTCGGAGAGCGCACTCATGGCACATGACACCTAAGAGGCTGATGATCGTGATTTAGGTAGTGAAGCAGAGTATGCTTCATATGATACAGATTCAGATCCCTCAGGCTCAAATGCTGATTTTGATTGGCAAGATTTCTATGATTATTTATCGTGTCTGATGTCCATAGAGCCTACAACTAGGATGGAGATTGAGCCGGTACAGTTGATAGATACACCGACATGGTCATCTTCATCAGATTCAGATATTCAACAAGAGTTGTGCAGGTTTGGTAGCCTTCACTCAGACTTTTCAGAGACCAACTCTGCATGCTCCCACATGTCCAGAACTGAAGACCTTGCTGTAGAGCATTGATGAATCCATCATTATCATTCTTTTTGCATTTTGTCTTAAAACTCTTAACAAATACATGTCAATATTCATTAATTTTCATCTTTTAACAAAACCCCACTCATGAATAAAAACACCCTTTTATGCATCTAAATCATGTATAAATAAAAGAACAAAAATAAAGAAAATAAAAAAGGCAAATTGTAGATATGTATATATGGCCAATATGACTTATAAAAATAAATATAGCTGAAAGATATATTTATAACATAATCCCTGAGAACTAGTCAATATGGATTGGTCGATAAATAAATAAGTAGGGTGTGATAAGTAAGAAAACAAATTAGAATAATTAATTTCACACTTTATACACCCTCCATTAATTATCTAATAATTATCAGATATTTTCATTGTTAGTTAATTCATATGAATATATTTTTCACCAAAATCTTTTCCTAATTATTCCTAAATATATATATATATAAGTTAAGAATAATACGTTATATAGATGTTGTGAAATCCAACTTGTAAATTATGAAAATCTCAACTTACAAACATCGCAAAATTTCTCGTACAAACTTCAATTTCATTATACTCACCTTTAAAGTTAATAAAATAATATTGTCTAAATAATAAAGGTGATTTCACTAAAATCGGAGTCTGCTTGCAAAAAGTTGATTTTGGGACCTAACCACAATTGGGTTTCCATGATACCTATTTTTTTAGAACACGCTATTTTATTATTTTAGTGATTTTATAATTCCTAATTATTATTTTATCTTATATTTTAACCCTAATTCATTTTAGATTTTTTGGAATTTATCGATTAATTTAAATAATTCAAAAATCCTAATTTATAGGTAAATTTGAACCACGGAACTTATACCTTTATTTACTAATACATTTAAAATAAAATATTAAAATCTATAAAAATTATACATACTTTATTCATTATTCTAATAATTAATAAAATATAAAAATGGTATATTATTTATTAATTTATTAAATTAAAAATCAATCATCTATTTATGAAGCATTATTTATACCTATTTATTAATATAATATTTGTATTTCATAAAATATTTATTACTTATAAAAAACTAATTATACCATAATTATGATAAAATAATTATTTACATTTTTGTTTTATACTTCTTTAAAATAATGTTATTTACTATTTAATATATATTTATTAAGGTATTTACATAAATCAGCCAACCAATTGCTGACACGTGTCAACACCTAGTGCCTTTTTCTTCAAGAAGGTAGGCGGGTGCTTTTGTTCTAACAACCTCTCTTCTCTAATTTCTACTCGCCATCTTCCACCCTCTTCGTTCGATCCAAACCCTCCATCTCCTACTCCTAACCACGTACATCCACGCCAGCCCTTCATCCATGATTAATCTTCTCCCCCTCGCTATATAAAAAGCCATCAAAGTCTACCACTAACAACTAACTCCTCCTAACTCCAAAACTAACAGGTCCCCCCCCTCCTTCCTCGCTTCATTCAGGTTGCCTCCAGTGGTGACAGCGCCCAGGTCTGCCCCGCCTGGAAGAAGGACGTCCGGTGGAGGGTTCCAAGGTCCAAGCTTGGCCTTGCAATGTCGCTTCATGCGCGTCCAGCTCCGGGAAGCTGACCCGTCGAGTAGTGACCTGCATAGTTATACACTGCAAATCCCAGGTATTCATCCATCTCTTCTCTTTTAACTTCTCAATTTATGTACCTCTATTAGTCTAGTTAAGTATACAATTAGGAACATGTAATCACCATATTATACTCACACCCAATTCACCCTTCAATTCTGACCCCATTCCACCAAAATCGTCCTCGTCTGTCTTCCATCTTGATTGTTATACTTGTTCTGGTAACACTATATTTGAATCTGCAATTCACCATAATTGTGGTCGATTCTTGCATGAATTGATCATATAAATTTACATTGCAGGTATAATCATCTTTCCTTCGAAGAATCATCAAGTAAAGAATTCATCTTTCCTGCCGACTGTCATAGCCCAACCGCCATATTCGTCAAGGTCCTGTTGGAAATGCGAGCCCACGGCGAGCCATTATGCAATAAATGTTATTGCAATTCACTCCTTAATCTGAAATGAAAAATACATAATTTGCATAATAGGTCTCTTAGTACAATTAGGGTTATGCACCATGGCCATCTTGATGATCATACAGCTGTTGATTCAACTATTGAATCATAGAGGCTGGTGCTTGGATGAATATCTAAAGAGTTAGATTGAGGACTCATCAAGCACCATCAAATGATTGTTAAGAGATGATCTCCAGCCTGAGTAGGAGATGGCAATCCTTATCTCTGAAGGCTGATATCTGACCGACCTCTTGATGCAGGTCCTCTGCATAGAAATAGAGATTCGGAGGTGTCAGATTAGTTAGGTCAAAGAGTTGACATAACGAGATCGAGATAACCAAAGTCCTATATTGTATGCTGTCATGATATAGGCATGCATCCTCTGACCAGAGACAGATGTGTTGCTATATGTCTAAGTATGTACATTTGGCAGACCAATAGGTTGATGACCTAATCAAGGTCTACACATCGGCGCGCTAGTGTGCATATAAGGGCATATGAGTAATACGATCTCTCAAAGGGATCATACAGGTTCACTTACTGAACCGGAAGACATGAGCTCACTCATGAGATATTGGGAAGAATCAAATTCCGTGCGCACGGTCGTCTCGCTTTGGAAGCTTGACTCAATTTGTAGGTTTGATATATACTTTTGGAAAGTATATGATCAAAACCTAGGTATGATATATGCTTTTGGAAAGTATATGATCGATACCGACTCCCAATGATCGAATGAGAAACTTACTGATAAAACCATGAAGTAGACAGTATAAAGTTGATCGAATACTTCGGGTTTAGTCTGAGTCTTCCAGTATGCAGGATGTACAGGTATTGGGAATACCTGAGGGTGATGTGATCTTAAACGATTGTATAACCATGACGCTTCCATTCCTAGGGAGTGATGAAACAGGTCTGGATTTTAGTGACTCCTCTCAGTAGAGAAGTAATCTGATCTTGGTCCAAGTGTTGGACATTGATCTGAATGTGATTCAGATGCAATAAGAAGATTAGATTTACGGTCTTGATTTAATCAAGCATCTATGGGAGGCCCACGATCTGGATTTGAGATATGATCTCAATATCCATGTCACTATACGTGGAACAATACAATCGCCCTGTCCTTATCTCCAAGTATCTGCGGAGAAAGCGTATTATCCTTGAAGGAGTTCAGGGATAATTCTATTGTTGTTATATGTATCCGAGCATTGAGAAAATGGATAATTAAATGTGATTTAATTATCATGAGTAATATGAATTTGATTCATATTATAAAGAGAGTTATCTGAGATAATTAAATGTGATTTGATTATCAAAGATGTGAATAATGTGAATGTGATTCATATTATTTGAGAACAAGAGAATAAAGATCCAAGATGATTAAATGTGATTTAATTATCATGGATATGAATAATGTGGATAGCAATATCCATATTAGTCATATATATTATAAATGTAATTTATAATATATAAGAGAGAGCTATTTGTGATTTACATTTGTTAATTAAATGTTAATGTGAATTGGATTCACATTGGACATTGAATTGAAAATGTAATTTACATTTTGTTTTGGGTTGTGAATATGATTCACAAATTTCCAATGGCATGATTGCAATGTTCACAAAATAAATTGGATTTATTTTTGTGAAATAATGTTGTTGCAAATATTGGAGAGAATCATGAGATAATGTAATCTCATGTAATAGGAAAAAGGAAGCTCCCTTCCTAATGAGTTAGCAACAAATCATGACCATTGAAAGAAACACAAATTAATGTGGACCATTGGATTTGTGTTGACACATGGATTGAGATCCATGGATCCCAAAACCCTATATAAGGAGAGGCACCCCATTGCTCTTCTTTACACATAAGTGAGACAACAAGTCTCTCTCTCTCTCTTTCTTTCTCTTTCTCTCCCTCTCATGGCCGTCCACCATGGATGACCTAGAGAGGCTCTCCATCGCCGCGGCACCGTCGTTATGCTGCCCGATGTTTTGCTCGTGGAACTCCGTCTACTTCGGCATACCTTGCTCGTGAAGAAGACGTCGGATCTCGTGTGTCGAGATCAGGAGATCCACCGCTTGGATCATCAACATGGATTGCGAGAAGTACGCGGTTCATCCCCGCGCTCGCAAGCGTCTCCTCCGACGGATCGGACTTGAGACAGGAGGTCTCTTCGTTTAGAGACTTGATCGCAACCACGCTTCAAGAGGTAAACCTAATACTTGGTTGTGGTTTATACGAAACGATCCGAGAAGTGGTCTTGGATCGTGTGGTTTCGTCACATGAAATTTTTTTTAATTTCCGCTGCATAGAACAACTAGTGCGACTAGTCGTTCTCCGTCGTATTCGATGCGACGATCACGCTTCCGTGATGCGCTTGAGGATCTAACCATATCCTTCAAGTGGTATCAGAGCCTTAGGTCGGTGGTTTTGGATACGATCCATAAACCGAGGATGACTTGGGTTCATTAGGGTTTGCGAAAGTTTTCTTGCATTTCATTTTCGCATCTCTGTTTTGATATTATTTTCGGCACTGTTTAAATTGTTTAAACACGAAAATAATATTTGGATTTTATTCTCCATTAAATAAGGAAACCGTAGGATCTGAGTTTGCGTGATTTCGATTCCGTTTGCTCTAGATATGCTCATTTTAGTGAACATGTATCCATTGTTTCGGGGACTGCGGATCATGACGTAATTAAGATGTTAATTGTGGATTTGAAACGCCTTGAAATGCGTGCAAATCACTTGGGTTCTGTTGTAAATCAAGTTAGAAAACTTTAGAAATTTGCTTTGCTTAATTTGGATTTAAATTGATTGAGATATGGTATTTTTAGTAAGTGAGGGTCACTGCTGAAAATACTTTCCTAATCAAGAACCTATTGATTGTCATTTAATTAATTAGTGAAATTAAATTGTTTAATTTCCTGGAATAATTATGCATAAATATTTTTGAAATATATAATGACAATTATGTCCTTAAATGACTTTGCCCTAACCAAAAAATGATTAGATGTGATCTAGATCAAGATTGGTTACATGATCTACATGATCAACATTCCAACAAACATGTTGCTTGAATAGGACTTGGGATCTGACTATATGGTATAATTTCGGTTGAAGAACCGATGATCATCTCAAGTACAAAATGATCTATTTTGCATTATCCTTTCCCGAGGTGGATATGGTGTCTAGTCGGAGAGAATTGGGGTTGCGGGTTGCAACGTATGTGGTCCATCCCACTCTCGTCGGTACTGGCCATGACAGCGGGTAGGGTTAGTATAATGCTTAAGAAATCATGTTGTATTTCTAATTATTAAAATTCGAAATAATACGTATTTGAGATATACCATAATTCAAGTAACTATTAAGATGTTTGTTGGATATTGATTGGATCATTAATTTAATATAATTAGATTAATTGGAATCCAATTAAAATTAAAACACTCTATGAATAGAGATGTTATTTCCCTTGGAAGAATTAATCATAATGAATATGATTCATAATGATTAATTAGAATTTGAATATGATATGGAGGATCACAAAAGTGACATCCATGGTCTCCCGTCAAGGCGAAGGGTTCCGTCGCCAGATATTGTATGTAGGAGACGCCTGTCCGAAGTGACAGCTCCTACATACGATCCATTTGGATCGGGCTCTTCGCTTCTCAAAAGAGTAAGGACGTATGCGTAGTGACCCCAATATCGGGTCCTCATATTATTGGGACGATATTGGATTGCGCATAGCGAGTTGTATTCCTGTTGACGGTTGGTTCAATTAATGACGGGTCAACATTGCCTTAGGGGTGGTGGGCCCGGGTGTTAAAGACCGAATTGGGAGATGCAAGTTGGACTTGCAAGTCGGAATGTGTTCCCGCTTCTTTTTATCCGAGTTGTAGGTTCTCATATTATTGGGATGCAACAAAGATAAGGAAGGAGATCCCAGATCTTGTTGAGATATAATGGTAAGTATATCTCTTACATTGAAAGTGATTAAGGGAATGAACTTTCAGTGTTGACAAGACAAGACAACTTTGATATAAAAATCCTAAATCAAAGTAAAAAATATATATATATATATATATATGCAAATTTCTTATTTCAGATAATCCTTCATTAAAACCCACTCAATGATATACTCAATAATAACCAGTAAAATATCATGGATTGGACTCATGATCTAGATATTGTACTTGCAATTGGACACATAATGTATGTGGTTGCAATGTGCAAGTTTCCTCATAATATTGAGGAATGACAATTAAATAGATAATAGGACTACAACCCTAGGGTTTGTATGTCTCTATAGTCTTGATCTCTCATCGGATGTACTTTGGAAGTGACATGTCGATGATGATCGCAATTGTCAAATAATCCTTATAAAATTAATGAAGATATTCCGGCATACATATGTGCTCTTGACATTTAACATGAATGAGATGGTTCACTGCATCATGCAGAATGGTGGCTCTATAAGAGACGATGTATTCAAATTGTTTGAATACCTACCTGAACCTATGTTTTAAGAGTTTAGATGGATGTAGATGATGAGTGTCATCATTCTACTATCTATATTCTGGTCATTCATGAAGCTTCATAATATTCATATTGTATGAATTTAATGAAGCATGTATAAATGTTGAAATGCTCTTACATAAGAGATCCTTAGTCTTAAGCAATGGTTGCTTATAGATAAAGGGAGCGCAGTGGAAGCATGGGTTGGACCCGAGTAAGAAGTATGATCAAAGAGTTGACTATACATCTATGACTTCCATATGCCATCCGAAGAGTTGGATGAATGCCAATACTGCAATAAGTTGATGTGTTGATAGTATGACTATCAAGTCTATCTAGAATCCTTAGAGAAGGACTCGGATGGAGCATCGGATTAATCTACATAAATCATTGACAAGATAAAGTCAAATAATTGTATCTCAATCTTCTGATGACATTTGCAATAGGTTGCATATGTTTTAGAAGACTGGAAAATTTGATCTTAAAGGTTTATAGTTATCCACATGGATATTGATGCAATTGTTGCAACAATCTCTGTTGGATTGATAGACTTGTTAATTTCAGTGGGAGAGTCCTTAGTCTTAGAGAATGTCTCTATGACCTAGATATAAGAATACACTCATTGTTTGTTTCTAAATGTTGGAAATAAACATGAATTCTGAAGTAGAACTATCATAAAGAGTTATGATGGAGATATTTCAGATAGTAATCTAAAATCTAGTGGACTCCACTAAATTAGAAAATTGATGAATGGCTCATTAACATTTCTAAATGCTGAAATTAAAACTTAAGATCAATATGGGGATGAAGATCATTTGACAATGATCTAGCATCAAGCTTTGAACATTTGTTTATTGATTTGATCAATAGACTAGTAAGAGATGAAACTTTAGAATGTCTAAAATTTCAAAACTTACATACTTATGAATATCGTATTCAAAGTAAAATGTCCAATACACCCTTCTTAGAGAAAGGTGTAAGATGCCAAGGTATTCAGGATCTCATGCATATTGATGTATGTAGATCATCTATATCATAGTAAACATTATGGATATGTGATATCTGTTGATGATTATGTATGATATGAGATTTCTTCTCTTCACCTAAGAAACCTTTGAAATGTTCAAAGATTTCGTTATTTTTGGTTTAAAACCAAAGTTTAAAGGAAGATAAAATGAATTTGATCTAATCTAGGTAGCAAGTACCTACTAGATAAATTCAAAGAATACCTTATAAAGATATGAATATCACTTCTATCTCAATCCTCCTGACACTCCTTAACTCAATAGAGTTATAGGTAGATACAATTGGATCATGTGTGACATGATCTTATCAATGATGAATTTTAGCATAATTATCCCTTAGTTTCCAGGTATATATATGTGTAGTAGAGACTACAATGTATATCCTTAAAAAGGTTCCATGCATGATGGAATCTAGCACTTGAGAGTGTTGCTTCATTAGGAAAATAAAGGATGGTATTGGATACCTACTTTATGACCTTGACATTCTTAAAGTATCTCATCTCTAAGAATGAGATTCTTAGAGGTAGAGACTCTTAAGAATCAAGATGAAAAATGAAGTATAGGAACTCATTTAATCTTGAGAAGATAATGAGGCTCCTGAAATTGGAAACTAAGAGGACAATTAAAAATGAAACACTAATACCTCTTCAAATGCGTTTGAGGATGGATTCCATGTGTCAGAGAAATCTAACAATGATTGAACTTCATGTGATGAAGCTTCTGAAGATCATAGCATGGATAGATGAATGTTAGCAATAAAAGTCTAATGTAGACTTCATATGCAAGTGTTGTATATGGACCCTCGAGGATCCACCTATATGGGTAATACCTGTAAAGGTGTAAATGGATCTTCAAGAGAAAGGGAACCTGATGAGAAGGTGGAGACCTTTAAAGCACGGTTCGTAGCCATGAGCTACACATCGGAAGAGAAGACATTGCTTGCGATAAGACTTGCTCTTCGGTGACCATGCTTAAAAAACATCAGAATATTGCTAATCTTGGTTGCACAACTTGACTATTGCATCTTCAAAGATGTAAGTCAAGATTGCATTCCTCTATAAATACCTCTCTGAGGATATTCACATGAAGTAGCCCCAGGACTTCATGATTGAGGAAAGCAAGGTGTGCAAGCTAAGGAATCCATCTAAGGACTCAAATAAGCTTCTTCGAGATGGACCATAAGATTTGATGAAATTATAAATGTTATGATTTCAAATGGAATCTTGATGAGCCATGCGAAGCTTAGTGGGAGTGCCTATGTGTTCATTGCGCTAAATGTAGATGATATCCTGATCATTTAAAATGATATAAGGATAATAATAAGTGTTTTATAATCTGATTGTTCCATAACTTGAGATATGATCTCAAGGATACCTCTTGGATCTTAGTTCTGAAGGTGTTCAGGAGCAAAGAGAAGAAGGTATTGGGACTGTCACATTAGTAGTACACCTTGGACATATTCTATTTTATGGAAAATCCCAAGAAAGGCTTCCATCCCTTAAGATATGGTTCTGACCTGTCTGAAGGGATAGCACCTCAAAGAATTGAGGAAGTAAATGCTAGAACTACTTGCACTTGTGCATTAGTTACGAGAAGCTGAGTGTATGCTAGATGTGTACAAAAGCCAGATATCTGCCATGCAGTGGGAGTAGTAAAATGTTACTAATCCTACTATGGAAATAAAACACTTAATTGCAGTAATAATAATATCTTCAAATATGATGACAAGATTTTTGAGATAGTGATCTCGAAGTCTTATCTTCAAAAACTTAAGACTTTATAGATAGAGATCTAAAAGGTCTTAATTGTGGATACCTTAAGAGATAGTGATCTCCAGGAATAAGGGTATTCTGATAATGATTATGGAAATACTGGTTATGATAACTATTAAGCTGGTTATGATGTCAGGGATACTGTAACCAACTAGATTGAGTATTGGTTGCATGAGATGCAACATTCGCATTAGATGCGAGCACTGTTACTGAGGATATGCAAGTGCCGTAAAAGGACTTGGCATAGTCTCGCGGGAACAGAGTGACTGATCAGCTTACCTAGCTATTTTCTAAATAGCCTATGATTGTCACATGAGTGCGGGTTTAAATGATTGGCCCATTAATGCCTCTTTGGGCTAGTGGGAGATTGTTGGAAATGCGAGCCCACGGCGAGCCATTATGCAATAAATGTTATTGCAATTCACTCCTTAAACTGAAATGAAAAATACATAATTTGCATAATAGGTCCCTTGGTACAATTAGGGTTATGCACCATGACCATCTTGATGATCATGCAGCTGTTGATTCAACTATTGAATCATAGAGGCTGGTGCTTGGATGAATATCTAAAGATTTAGATTGAGGACTCATCAAGCACCATCAAATGATTGTTAAGAGATGATCTCCAGCCCGAGTAGGAGATAGCAATCCTTATCTCTGAAGGCTGATATCTGACCGACCTCTTGATGCAGGTCCTCTGCATAGGAATAGAGATTCGGAGGTGTCAGATTAGTTAGGTCAAAGAGTTGACTTAACGAGATCGAGATAACCAAAGTCCTATATCGTATGCTGTCATGATATAGGCACGCATCCTCTGACCAGAGACAGATGTGTTGCTATATGTCTAAGTATGTACATTTGGCAGACCAATAGGTTGATAACCTAATCAAGATCTACACACCGGCGCGCTGGTGTGCATATAAAGGCATATGAGTAATACGATCTCTCAAAGGGATCATACAGGTTCAGTTACTGAACCGGAAGACATGAGCTCACTCATGAGATATTGGGAAGAATCAAATTCCGTGCGCACGGTCGTCTCGCTTTGGAAGCTTGACTCAATTTGTAGGTTTGATATATACTTTTGGAAAGTATATGATCAAAACCTAGGTATGATATATGCTTTTGGAAAGTATATGATTGATACCGACTCCCAATGATCGAATGAGAAACTTACTGATAAAACCATGAAGTAGACAATATAAAGTTGATCGAATACTTCGGGTTTAGTCTGAGTCTTCCAGTATGCAGGATGTACAGGTATTGGGAATACCTGAGGGTGATGTGATCTTAAATGATTGTATAACCATGACGCTTCCATTCCTAGGGAGTGATGAAACGGGTCTGGATTTTAGTGACTCCTCTCAGTAGAGAAGTAATCTGATCTTGGTCCAAGTGTTGGACATTGATCTGAATGTGATTCAGATGCAATAAGAAGATTAGATTTACGGTCTTGATTTAATCAAGCATCTATGGGAGGCCCGTTATCTGGATTTGAGATATGATCTCAATATCCATGTCACTATACGTGGAACAATACAATCGCCATGTCCTTATCTCCAAGTATCTGCGGAGAAAGCGCATTATCCTTGAATGAGTTCAGGGATAATTCTATTGTTGTTATATGTATCCGAGCATTGAGAAAATGGATAATTAAATGTGATTTAATTATCATTGATTTTATAAAGAGAGTTATCTGAGATAATTAAATGTGATTTGATTATCAAAGATGTGAATAATGTGAATGTGATTCAGATTATTTGATAACAAGAGAATAAAGATCCAAGATGATTAAATGTGATTTAATTATCATGGATATGAATAATGTGGATAGCAATATCCATATTAGTCATATATATTATAAATGTAATTTATAATATATAAGAGAGAGCTATTTGTGATTTACATTTGTTAATTAAATGTTAATGTGAATTGGATTCACATTGGACATTGAATTGAAAATGTAATTTACATTTTGTTTTGGGTTGTGAATATAATTCACAAATTTCCAATGGCATGATTGCAATGTTCACAAAATAAATTGGATTTATTTTTGTGAAATAATGTTGTTGCAAATATTGGAGAGAATCATGAGATAATGTAATCTCATGTAATAGGAAAAAGGAAGCTCCCTTCCTAATGAGTTAGCAACAAATCATGACCATTGAAAGAAACACAAATTAATGTGGACCATTGGATTTGTGTTGACACATGGATTGAGATCCATGGATCCCAAAACCCTATATAAGGAGAGGCACCCCATTGCTCTTCTTTACACATAAGTAAGACAACAAGTCTCTCTCTCTCTCTCTCTCTCTTTCTTTCTCTTTCTCTCCCTCTCATGGTCGTCCACCATGGATGACCTAGAGAGGCTCTCCATCGCCGCGGCACTGTCGTTATGCTGCCCGATGTTTTGCTCGTGGAACTCCGTCTACTTCGGCATACCTTGCTCGTGAAGAAGACGTCGTATCTCGTGTGTCGAGATCAGGAGATCCACCGCTTGGATCATCAACATGGATTGCGAGAAGCACGCGGTTCATCCCCGTGCTCGCAAGCGTCTCCTCCGACGGATCGGACTTAAGACAGGAGGTCTCTTCGTTTAGAGACTTGATCGCAATCACGCTTCAAGAGGTAAACCTAATACTTGGTTGTGGTTTATACGAAACGATCCGAGAAGTGTTCTTGGATCATGTGGTTTCGTCACATGAATTTTTTTTTAATTTCCGCTGCATAGAACAACTAGTGCGACTAGTCGTTCTCCGTCGTATTCGATGCGACGATCACGCTTCCGTGATGCGCTTGAGGATCTAACCATATCCTTCAAGTGGTATCAGAGCCTTAAGTCCGTGGTTTTGGATACGATCCATAAACCGAGGACGACTTGGGTTCATTAGGGTTTGCGAAAGTTTTCTTGCATTTCATTTTCGCATCTCTGTTATGATATTATTTTCGGCACTGTTTAAATTGTTTAAACATAAAAATAATATTTGGATTTTATTCCCCATTAAGTAAGGAAACCGTAGGATCTGAGTTTGCGTGATTTCGATTCCGTTTGCTCTAGATATGCTCATTTTAGTGAACATGTATCCACTGTTTCGGGGACTGCGGATCATGACGTAATTAAGATGTTAATTGCGGATTTGAAACGCCTTGAAATGCGTGCAAATCACTTGGGTTCTGTTGTAAATCAAGTTAGTAAACTTTAAAAATATACTTTGCTTAATTTGGATTTAAATTGATTGAGATATGGTATTTTTAGTAAGTGAGGGTCACTGCTGAAAATACTTTCCTAATCAAGAACCTAGTGATTGTCATTTAATTAATTAGTGAAATTAAATTGTTTAATTTCCTGGAATAATTATGCATAAATATTTGTGAAATATTTAATGACAATTATGTCCTTAAATGACTTTGCCCTAACCAAAAAATGATTAGATGTGATCTAGATCAAGATTGGTTACATGATCTACATGATCAACATTCCAACAAACATGTTGCTTGAATAGGACTTGGGATTTGTTTAGCAAATCTCATTATAATGTTAATCAAAATTGTTTTGATTATTACTATATGGTATAATTTCGGTTGAAGAACCGATGATCATCTTAAGTACAAAATGATCTATTTTGCATTATCCTTTCCCGAGGTGGATATGGTGTCTAGTCGGAGAGCATTGGGGTTGCGGGTTGCAACGTATGTGGTCCATCCCACTCTCGTCGGTACTGGCCATGACAGCGGGTAGGGTTAGTATAATGCTTAAGAAATCATGTTGTATTTCTAATTATTAAAATTCGAAATAATACGTATTTGAGATAATACCATAATTCAAGTAACTATTAAAATGTTTGTTGGATATTAATTGGATCATTAATTTAATATGATTAGATTAATTGGAATCCAATTAAAATTAAAACACTCTATGAATAGAGATGTTATTTCCCTTGGAAGAATTAATCATAATAAATATGATTCATAATGATTAATTAGAATTTGAATATGATATGGAGGATCACAAAAGTGACATCCATGGTCTCCCGTCAGGGCGAAGGGTTCCGTCGCCAGATATTGTATGTAGGAGACGCCTGTCCGAAGTGACAGCTCCTACATACGATCCATTTGGATCGGGCTCTTCGCTTCTCAAAAGAGTAAGGACGTATGCGTAGTGACCCCAATATCGGGTCCTCATATTATTGGGACGATATTGGATTGCGCATAGCGAGTTGTATTCCTGTTGACGGTTGGTTCAATTAATGACGGGTCAACATTGCCTTAGGGGTGGTGGGCCCGGGTGTTAAAGACCGAATTGGGAGATGTAAGTTGGACTTGCAAGGCGGAATGTGTTCCCGCTTCTTTTTATCCGAGTTGTAGGTTCTCATATTATTGGGATGCAACAAAGATAAGGAAGGAGATCCCATATTTTGTTGAGATATAATGGTAAGTATATCTCTTACATTGAAAGTGATTAAGGGAATGAACTTTCAGTGTTGATAAGACAAGACAACTTTGATATAAAAATCCTAAATCAAAGTAAAATATATATATATATATATATATTTTTATTTATATATTTATGCAAATTTCTTATTTCAGATAATCCTTCATTAAAACCCACTCAATGATATACTCAATAATAACCAGTAAAAATATCATGGATTGGACTCATGATCTAGATATTGTACTTGCAATTGGACACATAATGTATGTGGTTGCAATGTGCAAGTTTCCTCATAATATTGAGGAATGACAATTAAATAGATAATAGGACTACAACCCTAGGGTTTGTATGTCTCTATAGTCTTGATCTCTCATCGGATGTACTTTGGAAGTGACATGTCGATGATGATCGCAATTGTCAAATAATCCTTATAAAATTAATGAAGATATTCCGGCATACATATGTGCTCTTGACATTTAACATGAATGAGATGGTTCACTGCATCATGCAGAATGATGGCTCTATAAGAGACGATGTATTCAAATTGTTTGAGTACCTACCTGAACCTATGTTTTAAGAGTTTAGATGGATGTAGATGATGAGTGTCATCATTCTACTATCTATATTCTGGTCATTCATGAAGCTTCATAATATTCATATTGTATGAATTTAATGAAGCATGTATAAATGTTGAAATGCTCTTACATAAGAGATCCTTAGTCTTAAGCAATGGTTGCTTATAGATAAAGGGAGCGCAGTGGAAGCATGGGTTGGACCCGAGTAAGAAGTATGATCAAAGAGTTGACTATACATCTATGACTTCCATATGCCATCCGAAGAGTTGGATGAATGCCAATACTGCAATAAGTTGATGTGTTGATAGTATGACTACCAAGTCTATCTAGAATCCTTAGAGAAGGACTCGGATGGAGCATCGGATTAATCTACATAGATCATTGACAAGATAAAGTCAAATAATTGTATCTCAATCTTCTGATGACATTTGCAATAGGTTGCATATGTTTTAGAAGACTGGAAAATTTGATCTTAAAGGTTTATAGTTATCCACATGGATATTGATGCAATTGTTGCAACAATCTCTGTTGGATTGATAGACTTGTTAATTTCAGTGGGAGAGTCCTTAGTCTTAGAGAATGTCTCTATGACCTAGATATAAGAATACACTCATTGTTTGTTTCTAAATGTTGGAAATAAACATGAATTCTGAAGTAGAACTATCATAAAGAGTTATGATGGAGATATTTCAGATAGTAATCTAAAATCTAGTGGACTCCACTAAATTAGAAAATTGATGAATGGCTCATTAACATTTCTAAATGCTGAAATTAAAACTTAAGATCAATATGAGGATGAAGATCATTTGACAATGATCTAGCATCAAGCCTTGGACATTTGTTTATTGATTTGATCAATAGACTAGTAAGAGATGAAACTTTAGAATGTCTAAAATTTCAAAACTTACATACTTATGAATATCGTATTCAAAGTAAAATGTCCAATACACCCTTCTTAGAGAAAGGTGTAAGATGCCAAGGTATTCAGGATCTCATGCATATTGATGTATGTAGATCATCTATATCATAGTAAACATTATGGATATGTGATATCTGTTGATGATTATGTATGATATGAGATTTCTTCTCTTCACCTAAGAAACCTTTGAAATGTTCAAAGATTTCATTATTTTTGATTTAAAACCAAAGTTTGAAGGAAGATAAAATGAATTTGATCTAATCTAGGTAGCAAGTACCTACTAGATAAATTCAAAGAATACCTTATAAAGATATGAATATCACTTCTATCTCAATCCTCCTAACACTCCTTAACTCAATAGAGTTATAGGTAGATACAATTGGATCATGTGTGACATAATCTTATCAATGATGAATTTTAGCATAATTATCCCTTAGTTTCCAGGTATATATATGTGTAGTAGAGACTACAATGTATATCCTTGAAAAGGTTCCATGCATGATGGAATCTAGCACTTGAGAGTGTTGCTTCATTAGGAAAATAAAGGATGGTATTGGATACCTACTTTATGACCTTAAGATTCTTAAAGTATCTCATCTCTAAGAATGAGATTCTTAGAGGTAGAGACTCTTAAGAATCAAGATGAAAAATGAAGTATAGGAACTCATTTAATCTTGAGAAGATAATGAGGCTCCTGAAATTGGAAACTAAGAGGACAATAAAAAATAAAACACTAATACCTCTTCAAATGAGTTTGAGGATGGATTCCATGTGTCAGAGAAATCTGACAATGATTGAACTTCATGCGATGAAGCTTCTGAAGATCATAGCATGGATAGATGAATGTTAGCAATAAAAGTCTAATGTAGACTTCATATGCAAGTGTTGTATATGGACCCTCGAGGATCCACCTATATGGGTAATACCTGTAGAGGTGTAAATGGATCTTCAAGAGAAAGGGAACCTGATGAGAAGGTGGAGACCTTCAAAGCACGGTTCGTAGCCATGAGCTACACATCGGAAGAGAAGACATTGCTTGCGATGAGACTTGCTCTTCGGTGACCATGCTTAAAAAACATCAGAATATTGCTAATCTTGGTTGCACAACTTGACTATTGCATCCTCAAAGATGTAAGTCAAGATTGCATTCCTCTATAAATACCTCTCTGAGGATATTCACATGAAGTAGCCACAGGACTTCATGATTGAGGAAAGCAAGGTGTGCAAGCTAAGGAATCCATCTAAGGACTCAAATAAGCTTCTTTGAGATGGACCATAAGATTTGATGAAATTATAAATGTTATGATTTCAAATGGAATCTTGATGAGCCATGCGAATCTTAGCGGGAGTGCCTATGTGTTCATTGTGCTAAATGTAGATGATATCCTGATCATTTAAAATGATATAAGGATAATAATAAGTGTTTTATAATATGATTGTTCCATAACTTGAGATATGATCTCAAGGATACCTCTTGGATCTTAGTTCTGAAGGTGTTCAGGAGCAAAGAGAAGAAGGTATTGGGACTGTCACATTAGTAGTACACCTTGGACATATTCTATTTTATGGAAAATCCCAAGAAAGGCTTCCATCCCTTAAGATATGGTTCTGACCTATCTGAAGGGATAGCACCTCAAAGAATTGAGAAAGTAAATGCTAGAACTACTTGCACTTGTGCATTAGTTACGAGAAGCTGAGTGTATGCTAGATGTGTACAAAAGCCAGATATCTGCCATGCAGTGGGAGTAGTAAAATTTTATTAATCCTACTATGGAAATAAAACACTTAATTGCAGTAATAATAATATCTTCAAAGATGATGACAAGATTTTTGAGATAGTGATCTCGAACTCTTATCTTCAAAAACTTAAGACTTTATAGATAGAGATCTAAAAGGTCTTAATTGTGGATACCTTAAGAGATAGTGATCTCCAGGAATAAGGGTATTCTGATAATGATTATGGAAATACTGGTTATGATAATTATTAAGCTGGTTATGATGTCAGGGATACTGTAACCAACTAGATTGAGTATTGGTTGCATGAGATGCAACATTCGCATTAGATGCGAGCACTGTTACTGAGGATATGCAAGTGCCGTAAAAGGACTTGGTATAGTCTAGCGGGAACAGAGTGACTGATCAGCTTACCTAGCTATTTTCTAAATAGCCTATGATTGTCACATGAGTGCGGGTTTAAATGATTGGCCCATTAATGCCTCTTTGGGCTAGTGGGAGATTGTTGGAAATGCGAGCCCACGGCGAGCCATTATGCAATAAATGTTATTGCAATTCACTCCTTAATCTGAAATGAAAAATACATAATTTGCATAATAGGTCCCTTAGTACAATTAGGGTTATGCACCATGGCCATCTTGATGATCATACAGCTGTTGATTCAACTATTGAATCATAGAGGCTGGTGCTTGGATGAATATCTGAAGAGTTAGATTGAGGACTCATCAAGCACCATCAAATGATTGTTAAGAGACGATCTCCAGCCTGAGTAGGAGATGGCAATCCTTATATCTGAAGGCTGATATCTGACCGACCTCTTGATGCAGGACCTCTGCATAGGAATAGAGATTCGGAGGTATCAGATTAGTTAGGTCAAAGAGTTGACTTAACGAGATCGAGATAACCAAAGTCCTATATCATATGCTGTCATGATATAGGCACGCATCCTCTGACCAGAGACAGATGTGTTGCTATATGTCTAAGTATGTACATTTGGCAGACCAATAGGTTGATGACCTAATCAAGGTCTACACACCGGCGCGCTGGTGTGCATATAAGGGCATATGAGTAATACGATCTCTCAAAGGGATCATACAGGTTCAGTTACTGAACCGGAAGATGTGAGCTCACTCATGAGATATTGGGAAGAATCAAATTCCATGCGCACGGTCGTCTCGCTTTGGAAGCTTGACTCAATTTGTAGGTTTGATATATACTTTTGGAAAGTATATGATCAAAACCTAGGTATGATATATGCTTTTGGAAAGTATATGATCGATACCGACTCCCAATGATCGAATGAGAAACTTACTGATAAAACCATGAAGTAGACAGTATAAAGTTGATCGAATACTTCGGGTTTAGTCCGAGTCTTCCAGTATGCAGGATGTACAGGTATTGGGAATACCTGAGGGTGATGTGATCATAAACGATTGTATAACCATGACGCTTCCATTCCTAGGGAGTGATGAAACGGGTCTGGATTTTAGTGACTCCTCTCAGTAGAGAAGTAATCTGATCTTGGTCCAAGTGTTGGACATTGATCTGAATGTGATTCAGATGCAATAAGAAGATTAGATTTACGGTCTTGATTTAATCAAGCATCTATGGGAGGCCCGCGATCTGGATTTGAGATATGATCTCAATATCCATGTCACTATACGTGGAACAATACAATCGCCCTGTCCTTATCTCCAAGTATCTGCGGAGAAAGCGCATTATCCTTGAAGGAGTTCAGGGATAATTCTATTGTTGTTATATGTATCCGAGCATTGAGAAAATGGATAATTAAATGTGATTTAATTATCATGAGTAATATGAATTTGATTCATATTATAAAGAGAGTTATCTGAGATAATTAAATGTGATTTGATTATCAAAGATGTGAATAATGTGAATGTGATTCATATTATTTGAGAACAAGAGAATAAAGATCCAAGATGATTAAATGTGATTTAATTATCATGGATATGAATAATGTGGATAGCAATATCCATATTAGTCATATATATTATAAATGTAATTTATAATATATAAGAGAGAGCTATTTGTGATTTACATTTGTTAATTAAATGTTAATGTGAATTGGATTCACATGGGACATTGAATTGAAAATGTAATTTACATTTTGTTTTGGGTTGTGAATATGATTCACAAATTTCCAATGGCATGATTGCAATGTTCACAAAATAAATTGGATTTATTTTTGTGAAATAATGTTGTTGCAAATATTGGAGAGAATCATGAGATAATGTAATCTCATGTAATAGGAAAAAGGAAGCTCCCTTCCTAATGAGGAGAGGGGACGGCCACAATTCCATAAGGAATGTGGTGGCCTCCACCCTCCTTATGGAAGGAGGCTTGCCTCCTTTCCTATCTCTCCAATGGAGATTGATTTGATATAAATCAAATTATATTTAATATATATTTGATTTTTATTAAATTAATTGTTGTTGTATTTTTAGCAACAAATCATGACCATTGAAAGAAACACAAATTAACGTGGACCATTGGATTTGTGTTGACACATGGATTGAGATCCATGGATCCCAAAACCCTATATAAGGAGAGGCACCCCATTGCTCTTCTTTACACATAAGTGAGACAACAAGTCTCTCTCTCTTTCTTTCTCTTTCTCTCCCTCTCATGGCCGTCCACCATGGATGTCCTAGAGAGGCTCACCATCGCTGCGGCACCGTCGTTATGCTGCCCGATGTTTTGCTCGTGGAACTCCGTCTACTTCGGCATACCTTGCTCGTGAAGAAGACGTCGGATCTCGTGTGTCGAGATCAGGAGATCCACCGCTTGGATCATCAACATGGATTGCGAGAAGCACGCGGTTCATCCCCGCGCTCGCAAGCGTCTCCTCCGACGGATCGGACTTGAGACAGGAGGTCTCTTCGTTTAGAGACTTGATCGCAACCACGCTTCAAGAGGTAAACCTAATACTTGGTTGTGGTTTATACGAAACGATCCGAGAAGTGTTCTTGGATCATGTGGTTTCGTCACATGAAAATTTTTTTAATTTCCGCTGCATAGAACAACTAGTACGACTAGTCGTTCTCCGTCGTATTCGATGCGACGATCATGCTTCCGTGATGCGCTTGAGGATCTAACCATATCCTTCAGGTCCACCCGTCATCTTCCTCCACCTCGGAACAAACTCACTCGCATGCGAGCTCTAGGGGTGACGGAGTCACCCCTCTGGCCCTGTAGGAGGTCGAAGTCTTCAACTATTCGTCGGAGAGAAATTGGAGAAGGGAGCGTCATCTCTACATCTACGCAAAGGGGAAGAACAACCTAGAACTCCAGATGCTACATGCTTACGTCACGTGTCTGATTTGGAGGGCTCTGATTGCACCACACGTTCTAATCGCAGTGGTCGAGCTCCAAACGGTGGAGAATTTGCATATTAAACCCATGCAGTTCTAGAATTTATCAGTTGCTTCAAAGTTTCTTGTATTTGCATTTAGGTCCCTATGTAAGGACCTAAGTGCAAAACTTTTAGTTTTTCTTGCAGACCAGTCCCTGATTAGGGACCATTTTATAATCGAATTTGATATATTTTCTTGCACTTATACCCTTGTATTCTAGGATAATTTTGGACCTTATTTTGGTTATATTTATCTTTTCTAGTGTAATTACACAACTACCCTAGGGAAGTTTCTTGATATTTTTCACGGATTTTTGTCATGTCTTTGTCTCGCTTTGATTTTTGTAAAGTTATATCAGTTTTGAGTGATTTGTTTATTTTTACAAGAAGAAAATAAATATTGTGAAGTTCTCTTCTTTCCTCGAAAGCCGCAGTAAAGGTATTTTGCCTCCTCGGGTTTGACCTGGGGGAACTTACCTGAATAAATAAAAAGTTTAAGGATAGAATAGGAGGGCCAACTCTTGTTAGTTCATTCTCTCTCTCTCTCTCCTATTTTATTCGGATCTTTGTTTGATCAATCAAATATGTCTTCACGGTTTTTCTACAGTGACAAATCTAATAACCGCAGGTTAGATTCGGTTATCAAAATGGTGTCGTTGCTTGGGAGGCGTTAGCTATACTTTAGATTTCGACTTCATGTCGTGATTTTTCTTTCCTTCTTAGTTTTTATTGTTTTTCTGATTTCTTTTTTTATTTTTGTTTGATTCATTTTATGGTTTTTACAGCTTTTTCGATTCTTATCGAGTCTCTTTGATATTTAAAACTTTTGTTCTCTTTAATTTTTACGTCTTTTGTGTGTTTGTTTACTAACCAATTTTGCAGGGCCTTCAGGATCAAATGGCTTCTTCGGAAGCCTAGTTAGTTGAAAGTGCAAAGACCGACTCCTTCTCTGTGAGTCGGTTCCATAGGAGCAGAATTTGTTAGAATTTTTTTTACCACTTGTAATTCTTTTGTAAACAAAATAATAAGGGCACTTGTCCGTTTTTCTATTTTTGTAGAAGGGGACCCTTAAGGGCATCCAGACTTGTACCTTCCTCCCTCTTTTTCTCGAGGTATGTTTCACCGAGTGTCGTGCACTTGGGGGAGCAGGGCACCCACCGTGGCTTTTCTCGCATCGTTGGGTTTCCGCAGCTTTTTCAAGGTTAGGTACTTGTTTAGGATTTTTGATTTTTTTCTCTACTTGCACCTTCGTAGTTAGTTTTAGGACTCGCGACCGACTGCTAATATATTCGACATAAAATCAAATGTAAAGGATCACTTGTTTTTGGGAGAGCAACACCCAACACATGGATTGCATGTACACTTTCCAGATCTGTGAGGGAGGGACGATACTTAAGGCTAAAACTAGAGTCCGGGTTTCTATCGATATACTACTTGGCCCATACATTTAATCATTGTTCCTCAGTGGGGACTCTCCGATAGCCTGAAACGGTTCGGTTTTCTTGATCAGAGTAGGAGGTTTAGAGGACGCCATAATAGCACGGTCCTCAAATAACACGGGTAGCTAGAAATGGTCCGTACTTACTCTCATACCGACTGAGAATAAGTGATTTCCTATAAGGACTCAGGATAATGTTTCAGGGAAATTTCGGTCACCTATGAGCTCATGCTAATTTTTGATAAGATCTGATAGCCAAATAATCATAAAATCGAAAAAATAAATGACCGAACTTTTACGGTCATCACTGGGTTGTGTTGATGAATCTGGGGTTGCATTGTATTTGTTTGAGAGGTGTGCATTTTACCGCATCTTATATGCATTCACATTCTTCTTCTTTGACTTCACATCGTGACCTCTCCCGATATCCTCGATATCGAAGATGACAACTCGATGACTTTTATGCTCAGACTCGATGGGCTCTTGACGATCCACCGTCCGTCATACTTCTTCACAGATTCGGGATAACCCTCTTCTTGAGTCGATCCCATCTAGTCACGAGGAGAGTCAGACCCAAACTCCCTTGTCTCCTAGCCATTCTTTTGAGGTAGAACCCCACCTTAAATTATCGTCTATTTCTCCTGCACATTTTCACTGAGCTCTTATGAGACTTTTTCCTTCCCAAAAGATTTCAAGGATATGACTCGAGGGAAGGTACCAGTCGAGGACTGACCAGCTGAGGACCGATCGATTGGGGAGCAGCATACGAACGGAAGACTAGATGTAGCTGCAGACGTTACTATAGAGATTCTAGATACACTGCAGTAGATGAATCTACAGATCAGAGATCAGATTAGAGTCCATAATGAGCTACGATCCGAGATCGTTGCACTGAGAGCAGGAGCCCGGAATCCACTACCGCCTTCCGTGGTTCCCACGACACTACGAGATGAGTATGACCTAGGAGACAAGATGCTACATCACCGGATTCGGTTACTGCCGAATTAAGGGTCATACGAGCTATGACCATCCTTCATATCTTTGCTTCCCAAGTTCTACGAGAATGTTATATAGGAGTTGTTTACCTTTTTACAGTAGTTTGAAATGATTTGTGGTACGTCTAGTTATCCAAGTGTTGCATAGGAGGATATTCACCTCAAAGCCTTCCCCTTCGCCTTAGCAGATACGACACTCTACTGGCTTAGTCATTTGGGGAGGGACATCTCTATGGGGGACGATTTGAAGTCTACGTTCCTACGTAAATATTTTCCTCTAGGACAGACAAATATGATGAGGAGCCAAATCTTTAACTTGACGCAATTACCGAATGATATTTCCACAAAGCATGGGATAGATTCAAGCAGCTTATTGAGAGATTCCCTCATCATGAGATACCATTGAAGGTGCTAGTACAAAATTACTTCAGAGGACTCCAACCGGATGTAGGGCCTTGTGAGCGCTGCATGTGGTGACAATCATCTGAATAGGGATGTTGAGTCTGTCCGGTCCATCTTTGAGGGGATGGCAGAGAACCCGAGAGTTGTTTACTCTATTTGGGCATTCCAGAAGGCCTCGTAGAGACCACACCAGCGAGAGCGTCAAAAGGTGGTGAATATTCCAAATTTTGAATCAAGTATCAACATGGGATTCATTGCGCGAGAAATTGACGTTGATTGATGTGATTCAGAATCAAGTTTAGGATTTGCAGCCACTACAAGAGTTGGAGAAACTCTCATCACATCCTCAGCAACTGAGCAATCTGGCGAAGAAGGTGACAGAGTTGCAGCTTCAACACCAGCAGTCCCGTCCCGCTTCTTCGACTTCTTAACATGTTCAGAGATCCTTACCATCACCTCCCACAGACATATCCACTTTATTCAGAGTGAGATGGTTGAACATACCGAGACCACGCAAATTGATTAGCATGAAGATTTGTTTAATGCCAATTCGAGCCAGATCACCAGCCCTAGAGATGTGGATGTTGAGTCTTAAGCCACTCTTGAGATCAACGGGATTTGATGCGCTCCAATTTAGCCTTCATCACATTATACTCCTCATAGCGTACACCAGCAGTAGTCACAACACTACAACCATCCACAGCATGGACGCCTGTATTTTCAGCACCGTCAGAATTACACGTTGCAACAGTCTCACCAGCACGCCTATCAGGGACCAAATTCTTTTCACCAACTTGCTTTGCATTCACAACCATACCATTACCACCACTATCAACAGCCACCATCAACAGTTTCCATATACTCCACAAAGATCTCCTCAACCATACACTCCGCAGTAGCACGCTCTGAGGCAAGAGAGAATAGAGAGCCAGGGTTACTACATTGAGCCTAAGATATCTTGGCACTGAATCATAACATGGGCATGCTAAGCACGCTCCAAACCGCACACAAGATCGAGATGGAGTGGGTTAACTATCATCTGGATGAGTTAACAATGCCCAAGACCACTCTCCCATCCCAGCCTCAGATGAGCTAAACAACAAGAGGAGGCACCCAGATCAGGTAGACAACACGACAGGTACGATATCTTTTTCGGAATTGTTATCTAACTTCCTTCATCTCAGGAGCGGTAGATCACTACAAGCACCTGATTGGGAAGAGGATAGGGCACAGGATGAGGAGCGAGAGACGACACAATGATGATGAGGATCAACATGATGTACATCTTGACGATCAGTGATAAGGGAGTGATGCCGAGATAGTTGACATGGACCTAGGCGAATCAGACGATGATACCACTCCAGACCATGCAGACACTCCCGAATATGATGTTTCTTTTCCTATTCTAGAGAGTTTTGTACATAATTATGAGACTCTCGATGTACAGATTCCTTGCGGGTCGGCCTGAGATGTTCCCAGTCATTATCTCAGTGGATTTGACTGAAGACCAAGGAATCTCTTTTGATGGAGGCTCTTAAAGAAACCACAAGGCAATCGGATGGAGTGTAGATGATCTCCAAGGGATAAGTCAAGCCTAGTACTCTCACCACATATATCTCGAAGATGACGCTAAGCCATCGCGTGAGTTCCAACGGAGGCTAAACCCAAATCTTCGAAATGTAGTCATGAAGGAGATATCTAAGTGGCAGAGCACTGATTTTATCTACCCTATATCCTACTCCAAATGGGTTAGCCCTTTACACGTGGTACCCAGGAAGATAGGTATCACCGCAATAGTGAATGAGTCTGGAGAGGAGATAGCTACCTGAGTATCCGCTTCTTGGAGGGTCGGTGTGGACACCAAGAAGCATCATTTCTCGCTACCATTTATTGATCAGATTTTAGCTGGGAAGAGTCATTGCTATTTTCTTGATGAGTACTTAGGGTACAATCAGGTGGTCATAACACTCAAAGACCATGAGAAAATGATATTCAGTTGTCCATTTGGAACATATGCTTTTAAACAGATGCCCTTTGGTTTATGTAGTGCCCCAGTTACATTCCAAATGTGCATGCTTCCATATTTTCAGACATGGTAGGTGACTATTTGGAGGTCTTCATGTATGACTTTTTGGTCTACGACAATGGGTTTGATGCTTGTCTTGCATGTCTAGATCGAGTACCTCGATGCTACATAGAGGTGCACTTAATCTTATCATGGGAGAAGAGTCATATCATGATGACTTAAGGGACGGTCCTTGGCCACATCATCTCCAACAGGAGCATGGAGGTTGATCCAACCAAGGTGTACATCATCAAGAAACTCACTCCACCATCCAATTCGAGACAATTACAGTCTTTTCTAGGGCATGTCGGTCTCTACCGACGGTTCATACATGACTTTAGTCGAATTGCCCGACCGCTTACTTATTTACTCATGAAAGACATTGAGTTTGTCATAGATCATAAGTGTCTTTCATCATTTGAGACTCTCAAGAATTTGGTTATTCGGGCTCCTGCCCTTCAGCCACCCGAATGGTCTCTCCCATTCGAGATCATGACAAATGCTTCTGATTTTACCATAGGGGTTGTGCTTGGATAGAGGAAGGATAATGTACCATTTACCATTCACTGTGCTAGCAGGATTTTGGATGCCGCTCAGCAAATTCACAACATGACTAAGAAGGAGATGCTAGTCGTAGTATTTGCTATGGATAATTTTGATCATACATTCTTGGATTTAGAGTGACTATCTATATCAATTACACTGCCATCCGATACCTCATGGAAAAGAAGGATGCCAAAGCGAGATTGACTAAATGGATCCCTCTACTCTGGGAGTTTGATATAGAGATTAAGGATAAACCTTAAGTCAAGAACGTGGTGGAGGATCACCTCTCCCTATTAGAGCATCTTGGGGATTCTGATCAGACCATACCTATCACCGAGACATTCTCAGATGAGGCAGTTCTTTCTATCACATCACTTCCATAGTATGCTGATATAGTGAACTATCTTTTTGCCAAGAAAGTTCCACAAGGTTGCCCATGTAGTGACTTGAGACCTTCCTCGTGAAGGCCAAGTCGTACCATTGGGAGGATCCCACCCTTTACCACAAAGGAGGGGATGGTGTCTGACATCGGTGTATTCATCAATAGGAGCAGCATTGCATCCTCGCCTATTGCTACAAGCTTGAGGCAGGAGGACATCACTCTAGGAAACTGACAGCGTATAAGTTATCCAATCGATCTTTGGTGGCATACCCTCTTTAAGGATTCAGATGAATTCATGAAGAGGTGTACTGAATATAATAGGATGGACACTTGTGGACAGAAAGATATGATGCTGATCCAACCCATTTACTTCAGTGAGTTTTTTTATTCATGGGGCATCGAGTTCATGGGTCCATTTGTCAAGATTTAGGGATTTGAATACATTTTGTTAGTTGTGGATTATGAGTCGTTGGGTTGAGGCCATACCCGCCCGAGTCGCATATGCAGAAACTGTTTGCAAATTTTTGAGAAAGAATATCATTTCACGGTTCGGGGTACCTAGAGTCTTAATTTCTGACGGGGGGGACTCATTTCATCAATGATAACGTAAGGACCCTTGCTAACGAGCTCAACATTGACCAAAGAGTTGCTACACTTTACCATCTACAGACAAATGGTCTAACTGAGGTCTCAAATAGGGAGATTAAGACTATTTTACAGAAGGTTGTCCGCCCAGATCGAAAGGATTGGTCACAACTTTTGGACTCAATCTTGTGGGCCTATAAGACTTCCTTCAAGATACCTTTGGGTACATCTCCCTTCCGACTCCTTTGTGGCAAGCCATGCCACTTACCCGTAGAGATCAAGCATAAGTAATGTTGGGTAGTTACCGAGTTATTATTGGATCCGGAGAGTATAGGAGATCATAGGAGAGCAGAATTGGCAACCTTGGAGGAGTTGAGAGACACATTCTTCTCAAGTAGCTGACAATATAAGGATACATTGAAGATATAACATGATTCTCACAACTATCATAAACAGTTTGAGATCAACTAGAGAGTATGTCTATTTGATGCGAGGTTAGGATTATTTCTAAGGAAATTATAGAGTATATGGAAGGGACCATACTTGGTCAGAAAGGTGCACGACAATGGAAGCATTGACACATCTGAGTTGTCTTCTCGGTCCACCTTTCGCGTCAACGGTCAGTGCCTAAAGCCATATCTTGATCGTGATCCTTTGACAGTTGACGTTTCCCTGATTCATTTTGTATAAGATGTGCTCTTTGACTCATATCATATGCATCTTATACCTGAGTTTCACTTATACTCTGTCTCTATATATATCTATGTTCTCTATATCATTCGTTCATTTTGTTCCCAGACTCATCTTATGATTTGTGCTATACTTAAGGATATTAACCCTAATTATAGGGGAGGTAATGTCGGTACATTCTACTCCTCAATTTCCCCTTTTGTGTACAATCTTCTGTACTTAAGATTACTTGATCCTAAGTATAGGGGGGGAACACCGACTTCTATTGATTTTATTCTTTTGAGTCATTGTAGTATATCATTCTTTTCACTTCTCTATACTCAGCACGGGTTATCTCTTCCTTCATCACTCTCTGATCACTCTGAGGACATCATTCAAGCAAAGTATATAGGGGTGTAGTATATATATACTTTAGCTATAACTCATACTTTGTGTGTTAATAACGTGGCTATTATTTATGCTTTGAAAATATCTCCAAAATTGTTTGTAAAATCGTTACAAAAATTATTTTTGTAAAAATGTTTGTAAAAATGTTTTGTTTGTAAAACAATTATAAATTATTTTCTCTATCAAAATTATCTATATAGTACACAATTTTTGGGATATTTTGTGAAAATAAAAAGTTGGCAAAAACAATGGTTAATTAATTTGTAAACAATTTTGAAAAACCTTTTGAAAATTTCTTTACAAAATATTTTATCACTTATGGGATATGAAAACTACTTGTATATATGTGTACATTAAAAACCATAATCTACCCCTAAACTCTTTGTATATAAGTATAGTGTAAATAAAATCCATTTTGTACACAAAAACCTGTAATATAATCCTTTTGTAAATAGGTATATACTTTTGTAAAAAACTTTCCTTATTTTTCACAAATACTTAAATTTTGGAAAATAAAAAATTCCATAAAAAATGCATAGTTTGAAAATTTGTCCACAAAAAGCATTTTTGTAAACATGTGCATTCTTCTGTATCATCATTGACATTTAAACTAGTCTGAAATCAGATTGAAGAATGGAGCTCTGTTAAAACCTTAATCTACTTTCCTTTAGAGAAACTTTATAGGAATTAGGGTTAATACTTTTTCGGTCCATAACGACTTAACTCTTTGATTCCACTAGCCTATGTTCACATGTCATCTTGCTTAGCCTAAGTAGAACACTTAACAATGCACGCATGACTCTAAGAGACAATTGCTTAACTTTGACAACCACCTTACACGTAGCTCAACACATATGATGTGGCAAGGAGGCCGAATCCTTTGGCTTGGAGTAGCATACATGGTTAGTATAGCTAGCTGGAACCTCCCGTCCTCCTCTAGGGAGGGATGTGCACCTCAACCCGATCCAGTTGCATCTAGGTCTAACGATAGGAGAGTGTGGGTTGCAATAATGCTTTAAAAGAGGGATGGTCTGCTGGCCCAAGAAGAGAAACTCCTTATGTATATGTTGCACCTTGTAGATATGCTATATATATGTCAAAAAAGTGCAAATTTGCAAAAACTTCAAAAAGGGGACATGCTTGATTGAAAATAAAATACCCACCGAAGTGTATATAGTGAATAAGCAAAGCTTATGTACTCCAATGTCTCATCTCAAGGAAGCTTGCAAATGGAGACTTAACTACACCGCTTAAGCTTCAAGGGATACATGGCTACGGTCCATTCTCTTATTTACACCCTCTTCTTGAGCAGGTTGTACTTGAACTTAGAAAAGAATACCCCGCTCCTCAAGGAAAGAGTTGCTAGACGGGGGAATTCGAGTTACCTTGTTGAGGGAGGTTGTTTCTTTGCCATTTCTGAGTTGGGGAGCTACGTATCATTTACATAGTACAATAAAAGATTCATAGCCATTAGAGTTTGCGTATGTAGACTTGGTGTGACCTGATTGTTAAGGGGATCCGATAATAGAATTGTGGAACTTGAAGGTTGTTGAGTTTTAAACCTGTTTCCCAATGAGGTTCCGCCAAACTAATAATCCAAAGGTCAATCCAAGCTCCATACTCCAATTTAATGAAGAAAATTTTAATAATCAACTTTGATGCTTCCCTTTTCTTTTCCTTTTATTTTCACTTCTTTTTCAAATAAGTGTTTGCTAAGGGGCTAGCAAAGGTAAAGTATAGGGGGATGATGAATCTACGATTCTCATTCTTTATTTTTTATTTTAGCTTCATCTTTTAGCAAAAGCATCTATAAATAAGTGTAAATATAATAAATTACCATTATGCACAACCTTTGTTAATATTCCATAAAAAGCACATTTTTTCCAAAATAAAAGAATAAATATAAAAGGAAAAGAAATCTAGGATGTAATTATGTAATAAGTATATACTAACTCAAACCCCGAGAGAAGGACAATAATTGGCCTGATCGACAAGGAATAAAGTAGGGAGAGATAAGGGTCCTATGTTGCATATATTTGTAAGTACCTATAGCTAATTATTTAAAATTATATTATGTATATTTAAATATTTGTATAGATCTCCAAAACTAAAAATAAAATAAAGATAATAAAATAAAAAATAGAGAAAAAGATAAAACTCTGTTACACATTTGCCAATATTGTACATAACACCTATTTATTTAACAACTTTATTTAATATGTAAAAATCAAATAAAAATTCTTCTATACCCTTTAAATTGCGTTATAAATAAATAAACTATAAAATGAAATGTATAATGAGAATTTCATATTATACACGGTTATGATAATGTCTTCCAATAAACCTTGGGTCGCTTAATGGATCGACCAGTAAACTGAAGGATCCTTCTCGTTGGTTTGAGCGGATCAAACCTGAATTCCTTAAGAAGTGATGTGGGCATAAGGTTAATGAAGGAACCGTTATAAAGTAAAGTTTGCTAAAAAATCTGATCGAAAATTTCATATCCGATTAAAGTTGTTGCATTATCTTTCTTTTCTGATGGGGGATCACTGATCGCATTCACAGTTCCATGGTGAGGATAAGCTTTTTAGATCTGTTGTGTTTGTTTTGTAGGGTTGACGTTTTGATGTAGATGTCTCTTTCTGAACACTAAGTATGCATTTTTCATGGCTTTCAGAAGTAGTGCAATGTCTAGAAAAATATTCTATAATATTTCCACAATGATAGAATCAAACCATTCTATTTTTAGTTATCCGTGAGACTTTATTTCACAGTATCTGGAAATGAAATGTTTACATTACCAAAGTTAAAGTTCTTATTTACATGAGATTATCTTTAACACATTGAAGGATTAGAAGTGGTACGGACGTACAATCATACAAAATAGGTGAACAATAGGAAGAAATAGGAAATCCGACTTCGTCGGCCGGCACAAGATTGATTGCAGATGACCATGCTCGTGATTTTAAAGCTTCCTTCCATCATGCGATGTTCGAAGCTATAATAAATGCTAGAGATTGCCAAAAAAAATCGAGACTATTTTGAACTCTGTTTTTTTTACATGACTTTAGTTTTGATTTTGTTTCCTACATGATTTTTTTTATCGCAACATTATGTAAATTGGATTTTTTAAAAAGGAAGATCCCAGTAAATCAGATTCCACCCACAATCTGCATCCATCACCGACACAAAAGCCAGGTAGAACCTCATGCATCACATCCGTCCAATCTCATCTGAACGCTGCAGGTAGCACAATCCCTTCCCATCACCCTCCCCTCGTCCCAATCCCGCCTCAACCCGCGGCCGAAGCCCTAAAAACGATTCGCGCACCCCAAGCAACCCAGGCGATCGATTGATCGATCCTCTTTTCCCTCTCGAATGAGTTATTCGAATCGATTCCATCGGCCGACCAGCAAGTTGAATCTCCCGTTCCCGATCGATGTCTAGGCTTGTGGTTCATCACTAACCCGGGGGTCTTCCTTTCTGGGAGGTTCATAGGGTTCGAGTGAGATGATATATGATCGATCTATTGCTCTCTAATGGCGTTCGAGGGATTCTGAAGTGGATTTACTGTCATGCTGTGAACGAGTGGGAAATTAGAGTAGAGATGTATAGAGGGGGGCTTGACAGGTTCAAGAAAGCTCAGTCAACGGAGCCGTTTGGGATCACTTTGAATTCCGCCGCTCCAAACCATGCGCAGAAGTTGAGTTCCTTAGCTACAGTGCAGCCGAATGCGCCTGCTATAGCAGCGGAAGCAGCGCCTTTGCCTGCAGCTGCCATCACTCAGGTTGGAGGCGGGCAGTCAACCTGGCAGCCGCCCGATTGGGCGGTGGAGCCCCGTCCCGGGGTTTATTATCTCGAGGTGTTGAAGGATGGCCAGGTGCTCGGCAAGATCGGCCTTGATAAGCGTAGGCACATATTTGGGCGCCAGTTCCCGACGTGCGATTTCGTGCTCGACCATCAGTCGGTTTCACGTCAGCATGCTGCGGTGGTTCCACACAAGAATGGCAGGTAGGGGCACATTTCATAAGTTCTTTAAAGAATGCATCAATATCTATCTTTACAGTTTAAACTTAGTTATGTATGCTGCAGTAGTTTATTCACTTATTGCTTTGTAATGATGAGTTGCTGCATACTCCCAGTTGAATTTTCATTAACATGGAGACATCATTTATTGAAGGTTGATTACTGACTATGGTAATTGTCCAGCTTTTTGTCAAATGGACAGGCAACTTGTGCATCCCATTTTTCAATCACACGACCAATAAGTTCACAGTGGTAAATCCTACACCGGAGTTCCGTAGTACGAGGCACATCACTTGTTTTTGGATGTTTTTGGATGATTTTGATAAGAAACCAGCCAGTGACCTGAAACCCATGGAATGCTCATTCTATCTTTGTGCATGCTGATGAAATTTTATCATTCTAGCTTCTCTCCGAAAACTTCTTCTGAATCCAATTTTGTTCATGTTTCCCGGGCTTGCTGATTTATTTGAATCATACCTATCGTTTTTGTAAAGATTCTCCTCAGCATATACGGTAAACTCATCCATATGTTTCAAAGCGCCATCAAGATGAGCAGTTGGGGAGGAGAACTGGGTGGCTATGAGGGTGGAGTGTGTGGATGAAGGAAGCAGAGTCTGGCTAAGATGATGAGGGGTGGACTCTTGTGTGTGGTCGGAGGTGGGTGGGGCTGATGGGCGTCCATGGTGCATGTTGGCTTTCTTTGCATTGCCAAATTGGAGGGGCCAAGAAGGTTCAATCTTCTTTGTTCTTTCACTGCAGTTGTCACTGGGGTATCTCATGAGGGTTTTTCAATACCTGTGCTTGCAATGTGATGCAAATGCCAATCTACTTATGATAGAAAAAACAAAATATGGCAAGATATAAGAATAGGAATGCATGATTTCCAGAGAAATAGCGGACTTGCCTGTAGGGCAGGATTTTGGTTGAGAAACACAAAGATGCACACATGGAGAGAGAGAAGAGGGGGAAATAAGACGGAGAAACTCTGATTTTAATTTAATGAAAACGGTTCAAACAATGACTAATGACCCCTTTATATAGATAGAAGTGGATTGATAAAAATAAATAACAGCAATAACAGAAACCTAACAACTCTAACGTAACTTCTAAAATTACGGAACTTAAGAACTAACTAGTAGGCACCCCTAGCTTTACACAGGCTATTGTGTTTTGTGCATCCTCATTTGATTAAGTCTATAGTCCTTTTCATTATAAAAAAATCATATAATCAAGTCACAAAATAATAGTGGAAAGTATTCAAATGTATCTTTTCAATATTCATTTATGATTGCAAAAATAAAAGAATGGCATATATATAATCAGATTAAAAATTTCAATGTAAGCGAAATTGATTTTGTTTATGTCAACACCACCAAACTAAGAAATCACTATTAATTGTATATTGATTTGTTATATAAAAAAGAGTGCTTCTAAAATTTCAAGGTTTTACCACAATTAAAAACATCGTTGCATCAACTACAAAGTACCTAGATTGAAATTGCCGATCCCCATATCGACAATGATAAAGTACCTAGACGAGGTCACAATTATCGTAGTCGACAATGATAAGGACTCGCAATTTTATATTTAGATTCAATAATTATTTTAACTACCATATTTAGTGGATACCACTATTCCATTCCCATCATTATATTTCGATCCCGAACTTCAAAAAATGCACTCGTAATAGTTAATAAATTTCTTCAGATGCAAGAGAGGGAACCCATCAATACATATCATTTGTGTGAACATTAAATGGAAACATTTTTTGCAACACATAAAATAACATTCTTGCCTTAATCAGTAGCATAAGCCGTGTCATGATTAGTACATAATTTAATTAGACGCTCATATAATTGCAAGTCTCACGGAGTGGGCGGGGTGTCCTCGGGGTCACTTGCCGATTAACTACCCGGGGTTACCACTTGTTGCGGGCAGATTGAGAAAGTCCGATTGGGACTGTGTGGTGCGGAGGATGGAGGAGCGGCTTGAGGGCTGGAAGGCGACCACTCTATCCAAGGGTGGGAAGCTTACCCTGCTGAAACATGTTCTGTCCGCCATTTCGGTGTTTTTCTACTCCACGAGACTGATGCCTGTTGGAGTGAGAAGGCAAGTGGAGGCTCTGATGAAAGCTTTCTTCTGTCGGATGGCAGGCAATCGGGAAAGGGGTTCCACCTGGTTGCTTGGAAGGATGTCGTGGTGCCTGTCTCGGAGGGGAGGCTTGGTATTCGAGATGTAGAGCTGATGAACAAAGCTTTGCTTACGAAGTGGGCGGTGCGGATATGGGGCAAGTCCGACTCTTTGATTTTGCGTCTGCTGAGATCGATTTATGATGTCGCTGGGGACGTGGTGGCTCGGAGAATTCGTCATGAGTCTCCCTTATGGTTGGGCATTCGTGCGATGATGCCTGGGCTTATGCCCTTCCTTCGTTCGAGGTTGGGGAATGGCCTCCGGTTTCGTTTCTGGCAGGACGATTTGACTGGAGAGGGGGCGCTCATCACCTGTTTCCCTAGGCTGGCAGCCTTTGCTGCAGACAGAGGGGTGCGTGTGGCTGAGGTGGCTGATTCGAGTACGTGGGCTCCGAGGTTTCTTTCTGATATCTCCGATCAGAGGGCGGAGGACTTTCTACGGATGCTGTCAGAGCTTCCATCCGCTAGCGAGATGTCTGGAGAGCATGACCACTTCGTCTGGGCCGATGGTAAGTTCTCGGTGAAGTTGGCGTACCGGAAGTTGAGAGCTGGAACAATGGTAATTGATGAGGACCTTTGCGCGGACATGAAGGTTATTTGGGCGGCCAAGATCCCTACTCGGGTCAAAGTCTTCCTGTGGTGCCTCAGGAGAAACCGCCTGTGTGATAAGGTGAGAAGAGGGAGGATTCTAGGTACGACGGATCTGCAGTGTGACAGGTGCGAGGAGGATGTAGAGGACGCGAACCACATCTTCTTCGGCGGCAGGAAATCGGCGTAGGTTTGGGATGGTGCGGGGATCTCCTGGATCCAGACTTCCGGCCTGGATTCTTTTTGGGGGTCGGTCCGCTCGTTGAGGCTTGGGTCCTCTGGGGATGTGTCCAGGCCCTTTGTCGCTCTTTGGGCTATCTGGCTTGGCAGGAATGACCTTCTTTTCAAGGGGCAGCGTTTCTATTGGAAAACTGTAATAGCCCACTGTAATGCTCTATACAATTTCTGGGTTTCTAACTGACGTACCTGTACCTGTACTTGTTTTGTTACTTAATGAAATCTCTGGTGAGGTGACTCCTGCCTTGTGAGGGCTCCCCCGTATTTTCTAGTAAAAAAAATATAATTGCAAGTCCGACTGTTCTGCAATATAAGGAAACCCAATCATTATAAAAAATATATACATTTCTACATTTTTGCATAAAAAATAAATGAATACTATATAATTGAAATTAATATAGTCTACCTAAGGAACTTCTTGTATTCCAAGTTAAAATTTTGATACACGTCCATAACGTCACCATCATCGTAGTAGTCATTGAAGGTCATGCTAAAGATGTCGGAGTCATTGTCATTCGTAGCTTCAATGATGTCGTCATACACAAATATAGAGGCAACATTGCCTCACCTGTTGCTATTGCAAATGGCCTTGCAAGGAAGGCCATATCGATATCGACATCGTTTCGGTCCACTCGGAAATGGATATATCGGGATATATCGCCGATATATCGACGATATTAGTGGAAATGTCTGAAATGGCTCAAAAAATCATTTTTGTCATTTTTTCGGAAATTAAGATCATCCAAGATATTAAAGAAATAAATAACTTACAAATACACAATTATGCCACACATGTCGGTCTCGGTCATTTATAGCCCATATATCACACATATCGGTCATCATATCGAGCATATCGCTGTTAATATTTATTCCTGACCTTTATATATTGGAAATGGATTCCATTCAAGTTCTTATAACATTAAATAACTTACAAATATACACTTAGATGACACATATAGATCATTTGTGAAGACTATTATCCTTATATTGCACATATCTGTCATATCGGACATATCGCTGGTACTGTTAGTTGTTGACTTATATATATTGAAAATGGAGTTCATCCAAGTTCTTAGATCATTAAATAGCTTACAAATATACTCTTAGATCACACATATTGATCAATTTATGAAGCTTATATCGTATATATTGATCATTTTGAACATATCGATATTAATGCTTGATTCTTGACTTATAGATATTTTGTTTTGAAGAATTGACTTATAGATATTGGAAATCGATTTCATTCAAGTCGTAGCCCCCACCTGAAACAAAATATATATTAACCATTGTGTGTTTTAATACTAGGTGTAGCTAGATATATGTGTTTTAATATTGGGTGTAGCTAGATAAGTAGTTGTCACAATCTTGCATGAGTAATAGCATTGATATATAGAGACATCGACGAAATATCGATCGATATCCGATATTTTTTCTACTGAATCCAGTCATTTTTGACCAATATGAGCTGATATGGTGATATATCGTCGATTATCGTCGATATCCCTGTAAAAGGAGATGCTGGGTGATATCGAAACCCCTACCTTGTCGAAACCTATATATCAGTGATATATCGCCGATACAACCTTCCATGCTTGCAACTCTTGGAGGTAATGACCTTGTTCTTCTTGGAGGCATTAGATTTCGTGATAGCAGTGGAGGTGAACCCGTAGGAAGTAAGAATTGTGGTTTGCACATTTGAGTATATATTCATTGTTACATAATGATGGAAATCGGATTTTTGCAAAGATGAAATCAATTGATTGTGGATTTTTTGGTGGAGAAGAAAATTGAGGGGTTGAGAAGAGAAGACTCGTCGGAGAACGAGGGATTTTGGAGAAGAGAACCGCGGAGATCGCGTGGGAGCGGGAGAGAGACAAAAGAGAGATAAAAATCTCAAGTTTAATTATAATCTGACCTGTTTAAAAAAATAGCCTATCATCCCTATATATAGGAGGGATGAGATTACAAAAATAGAAATCCAAATTCAAATTCAAAACTACTTATCCTAATTACTCTAACCAACTAACTAATTGATTTGAAATAAATTCAAATCTCTAATCGACTCTAACTAACTAAATTGAGATCACACGCGATCTCTTTATTTAAATAAAAATGCGACACTCGAATAAATGTAAATAAAATTAACTGACAAAAATATCTAGCCCTATATTTTAATTTTGTGCTGCATCAATTCTCCTCCGCTTGAAAAATTCGTCTCCTGACGAATTGCTTGATCTTTGTTCAGTCGGTGGAGAATTTCATCTAAATTGGTTGAGTAGATAACCCAAATTTTGATCATTTTCCATGTTACGCTTGTAGTTTCTTTCCATTGAGGGATATGGCTGCAATTGTTCTATCCCTTCACTTAAAATGTACCAATAACATAATTTTTCCTCCGATTGGCCTTTTATATAAAGACCATAGTGAGGAGGGGCCTGCTTGTAATTCCTCCAAATTATCTCATCCTTTCTTTTAAGGCATCCGATTGAGGAGGGATCCCTTGTTAGGGTTCCTCTCACCCGAAGCATTAGGCGGCGATGCTTCCTGAAGTGCGGGTAGTGGTGGCGATGCAACAAGTAGGGAGGCTTTGACTGGCGACGAGGAAGGAGGTTCGACGGCCCCATCTTGCGCACGCAGTGGCGACCATGCCTGACGTGTGCGCGACGGCCGTTGTAACTCGAGATCGTGTGGCGGTGGCACTGCAGACGGCGAAGACGGTGTACCTGCGGTGATATGGCTGCCCGAGGGGGCGTTTCTATATCTTCTGTTGTAGCTGGGGTTGCGAGGATTGCCCGAGGGGGCGTTGGGGCTGGGAGGGTTGTCGGGGCGACGGAGATGGGTTGCAGGAGAGGCAGTGTGGCAGTTTGGAGGACGGCAGGGGGCTGCAACTGGGAGATTGGGGGTGCTGGAGGTGCGGGGGTTGCAGCAGGGACCCAGGATGGAGTCGTGGGTGGCACTGGAATCGGTTCTTCCAACGGTTGTAGGTCTGAATATTCCTGGACAGCAAGCAAATCGACGATTTCCCATACTTCTTCTGTAGGGTCTTCATCAAATATGGGACCCAAGTCTTCGATTTCGTTTTGTATCGAAGTTGTATCAATAAAATATTTGTGTTGCATGAAAGTACCTTCGTTTTCTTGGTCAAAAGTAGGTTGGACAACAACTTCTGTGCTCTGAATTTTGTCGTTGTCGAGAGAATCTTCTTCAATTTGCGTGTCCAACCATTCTTGGACTTTGATGCTTGATATAAGGCATCGCTTGAACTTTTGTTGTCGCGAATGCACATGTGAGCCATGGGAGAGAAGACTAAGATCGAGCTTCATCCACCAATATACGACAAGATCGTTGAATCGTGGGAACGATTTGGTTGCCATGCTCTGATACCAATTGATGCAAATTAGAAATATTCAACGGTGGAAAAATAATTTTCGGTGGAAGAAATATAGATGGAGAAGAAATTAGAGGATGAGAGAAGAGAAGATCACGCCGGTTGCGTTGGATTTTTGGAAAGGAATCGCAAGATCGCGCTGAGAGAGATAGAAAGAGAGATAGAGAGATAACGAGATAAACTCGATTTTCCTATCATCTGAACTGTCTCAAATCAACAGCCTATCATCCCTTTATATAGGAGGGATGAGATTACAAAAATAGAAATTCAAATTCAAATTAAAAACTACTTATCCTAATTTGACTCTGACCGACTAACTAATTGATTTGAAATAAATTCAAATCTCTAATTGACTCTAGCTAACTAATACGTGATCTCTTTATTTATATAAAAATGCAACAATCGAATAAAAATTAATGGATAAAAATATCAAGCCCTATATGTTAATTTTGTGTTGCATCAATTCTCCTCCGCTTGAAAAATTCATCTCTTGACGAATTGCTTGATCTTCGAAGCTTGACGATTTGATGTCAACTTTCTTGTTCGCCTCTTGAAAGAATAGATGTGGAGCAAACGGTGGAACCCAGATTTCTTTAGTGCGGTGGCCGGAGTCATCAACCTTATGTTGGAAGAACATATGTGGCACAAAAGGCGGCATCTCCACGAACTTCATCTCCTTATTGCGGTGATCGAAAAATTGATGAGGCGTGAACAACATGGCCTTCGGAGAACCCATAACAAATGTGTGGCACAAACCTAGGATGAGAGGAGATGTGTGCAATGAACTAACCTGTAGGGTCCTTATATAGATGAATCCCATACTCCTATTCCTATTTGGAGAAGGTAGCAACCCCAAACTCCTTTTTTTAGCCCTTGTCTTAAAAATTTTCTGCTCCAGGGGGTGGAATTGTAAATGTTCTACCCCTTCATCTAATGCAATGCCTATCAAGTTCCCTATTTTAGCCTCTAAATGAGAAGTTTCGGGAGGTATCTTTTTGTAATATTTTCAAATCCACTCTGTTGGGAACATCAGCAATTTCTTATCCCTAAATTGAAGGGATTTGTTTCTCCCGATTGAAAATTTCTTCAAAATGGCGGCTAGGGTTTTATTCCCCTTCAAATAACGGAGATGGCGCCGCCACGGGGGAAAGTTGCAGGCGGCATAAGCGTCGCAAGGAGAGGCGAGCTCGGCCTGGGGCGCTGGTACATGGGCTGGCCTGTTTCTCCGACGGCGATGATGGAGGCGGCCACCTGGATCGAGCGGCCATACGAGGCGGCGATGCTGGGCTCGCTCGGAGATGCTGGCACATGGGGCTGGTGGGGGTCGTGCAGATCTCGTGGCATGGTCGCGTGAGCCTCGCGCACGGGAGCAGTGGTTATTACGGCGAGGGTGGCCCCGCGGCTTGTGAATGTGGCGCACAGGTGCAGTACATGCCACACATGCGAGGGAATGTCTCGGGCGGCACCTGGGGTGGGAAGGAGGGCCGCAAGGGTTCCAGCTTTTGCGATTTTGAAGGTATCGCTCCAGGAAGCGACGGAGGCCGCACTTACAGTGCGCAGGTTGCTGGTGCGAGACGCATGTATGGCGGCGGCGGTCATGCAAGCCTCGCACTCGGGGGGTGGTGGCCGTGCGAGCAACCAGGGCGTCGGTAGGGTTCACTGTTGCATGTCTGGCGCGTAGGAAGGGGTCGTGTGGCCGATGGCAGGGCTTCAACTAAGCTTTCATCGTAGATAGGCTTGGCTTTTTCATTTTTGTGTTCCTGGACAGCAACTTTTTTTGCTAAGAAATCGAGGATTTGGCATTCTTCATCTTTAGGGTCTTCATCAAATATGGGACCCAAGTCTTCGATTTCGTTTTGTATCGAAGTTGTATCAATAAAATATTTGTTTGCATGAAAGTACCTTCGTTTTCTTGGTCAAAAGTAGGTTGGACAGCAACTTTTGTGCTCTGAATTTTGTCGTCGTCGAGCGAGTCTTCTTCAATTTACGTGTCCAACCATTCTTGGACTTTGATGCTTGATATAAAGCATCGCTTGAACTTTTGTTGTCGCGAATGCGCATGTGAGCCATGGGAGAGAAGACTAAGATCGAGCTTCATCCACCAATATGCGACATGATTGTTGAATTGTGGGAACGATTCGGTTGCCATGCTCTGATACCAATTGATGCAAATCGGAAATATTCAACGGTGGAAAAATACTTTTCGGTGGAAGAAAAATAGATGGAGAAGAAATTAGAGGATGAGAGAAGAGAAGATCACGCCGGTTGCATGGGATTTTTGGAAAGGAATCGCAAGATCGCGCTGAGAGAGATAAAAAGAGAGATAGAGAGATAATAAGATAAACTCGATTTTCATATCATCTGAACTGTCTCAAATCAATAGCCTATCATCCCTTTATATAGGAGGGATGAGATTACAAAAATAGAAATTCAAATTCAAATTAAAAACTACTTATCCTAATTTGACTCTAACCGACTAACTAATTGATTTGAAATAAATTCAAATCTTTAATTGACTCTAACTAACTAATACGCGATCTCTTTATTTAAATAAAAATGCGACAATCGAATAAAAATTAATGGATAAAAATATCAAGCCCTATACATTAATTTTGTGCTGCATCACATAAGAAGTATCAACAACAATGCATGTAAAAACTACTAAAGTTATCTAATATACAACCTATGTATATATAACTGGCATACTTGTAAACATGTAAAAAACATATGTTATCATATATATATATATATCTATATAAGTAAATGTTATTCAGTAGAATTTTATGACTCTATCTATGCAATATTTATGCAAACAAATGTTATCCAGTAGAATTTCTTTGACGCCACCTCCCGAACTGACCCATAAACTGATATTGAACACATCACCCTTAGAATCGTCACAGTCAGAGCTTACTCCAAGAAATCATCATCAGTAGGATGCCCCTTGGTGCAGATAGATTCTCTTAGTGAGAGAGAGAGCACAAAGAAGTCATCTTAAAATCGCGTCCTAAGATCGCCACAGTAGGAAGATGGTTTCATGGTGAATGTCCTTCTACAGAGGTTTGATTCCTTAATCTTAAATCCTCATAAACAGAAAATAACATACATATAAATATAAGTGCAATTAAGAAGAATAAAGAAAAAGATAACTGTTATGAGCTTAGACATAATTAGTCGAGGAATATGAACCATTCTTGACTTACAGCTTCATATTCCCAATCCTGCATCATCACCATGTTCAAGGGCTTAAGTTATCAATAAAGAAGTAAAAAAGACATGATCCCGTATCGTTATTCATGAGCAGCTCTAATCTAGAGCTGGAGAGGAGAAGGGATTTGCGAGAAGTGGAAAAGTAGAAGTTGTGTTTCGGTCCATGACGAAGATATGGAAGAGCAGGGTGGGTGTCGTGTTAGTGAAGGAAGTTGAGATGGACACGTAGAACGGGGAGAGGGGGGACGTGCCATCATGATGGCTTTGTTAATTTCTCTCGCACGTGGCATTTTTTATGTATGTAATCGTCGTGAAAATTAATATGTAGTGTCCATGAAAATTAATGAGCAGTGCCCGTGGAAATAGGCCATGAACAATGCCTACTCCACATGCTTTCATATATTGTAAGATTAAAGATCACATGCGATCTCATTTATTTTAAGTAAAAAATAAATTGCGAAGGGTTCAAATTGAACAAAAATAAAGATGACTAACACTAATTATATTTTAATTGAAGCCTTAATTTTGTCCTAGTTCCCAATTTCACGCTGCATCAGTTTTACACATCTTTGAAAAACTAATCGTTTGACTAGTTGCTTGACCATGGACACACCATGAGAATATTTGAGGTGGCTAACTAGGATGCTTAGTTGCAATCTGTTTACCACTTCAATGGAATATGCTCTTCTTTTTTCCATTTCCCCAATTTTAACCTTTCCAGAGAGAGCTTTTGGGAGAGGGGGGACCCGCATAATTTTTCATGGAGATATTTCTTTTCCTTTTATCGTTGAGCATGGTTTCTGTTTGATAGGCCTCCCCAATTCTCGCTGGGTATTACTTCTTGCTATGGGAAATATTATTTATATTATCTGTTATTTCCTTTTCATGTAATTTCCCCTTATGTTATTTGTCTTGTAGGGTTTATTCTCTATATAAAGAAGCCTTTTGGCCACAAAATAAACACGTTATTCATTTTTTGGATGTTATCAGAGCAGCGATCTTGGACTAGAGTCCTAGTGTCCTTTTTGATACCCTAGAACCCTACCCTCCGACCACCTCCCTCGAACCTCGCGCAGTCTCTGTCCCTCCTGCTTGACCTTTGGACACCCCTCTAGGCTTTCTTAGGTTTTGTACCTGCTTCTCACGGTTTGTATCCACTCCCGCGGAACCCACAACCATCACGGCACCCTTCTCGGGTTCCACACCATCTCTGATAGTGCACAACAATCACCGTAGGGGTTTGATGGTGCAACAACAACCGTCATTGGGTGTTGTCGTGCAATAACAGGTACTTGATCGGGTCACTGACTAAGGATTAATCGGTAGTCAGGAGACTAATTGATTTAGTCGAGCATTAATTAGTTTTGAATTTTTTATTTTAAATATGTAAATTATTTTTAAGACATATAATCTCATATATTTGTATAGATTTAACAATTTCATATTTATAAGAGCTTAAAAAAAGAAGCAACTGAAGCAAAAAAAAAAGAAAAAAAGAAGCAAATTAAGAACAAAATGTTTGCTACATAGCACAAACTAATGTTCACAAACAAATACAACTTGTCAAAACAAAAATAGTTCGTGTAGCAAATGACACAAGTCATTCATTCTCATCAATGTCATCATCCAAATCAAACTCTTCTTCTTCATCATCTTCATCATCATCGTTTTCTTCTTCTATGTCTTCAAGATGTAAATCATCATTCATAGGCTCAACATTTGAGCTCGAAGATGAAGCTCCCTTGCCATGTTCACCTTGTTGGCTCCTTCTCAGTTCCAAATTCTCCTCGGCACCACTAGTATGCGCTACAATACTTAAATTCAATTCGGAACCTGGAGAAAATTCCTCATCCTGAGCTTGTACATTGACATCTCCTGTCCATTCACCCAAGTGTGCACGATCACGAGATGAAGTGTGATCTCTTTCTTTCTCAACTCGATGTTTTTGTAGGTTGGAACATGGTAGGAGATATATCACGATATCGATGATATATCGTCGATTTATTGGTATCGACATGGAACCGATATCGTTATTGATATGGCGATATATCCTTCTTTTTGGGTCCTTCCTTCACAAAAGTGTGTCGATATGGGCGATATTTCGGTGATATATTGTCGATATATCGTATTGACACGATATTGATATGATACCAATATTGATATTTCCTACCTTGGGTTGGAATTGAAATGTACATATAGAAGATCGTTTAACCTTTTCATTTCCAACATGTTTCTCTTCTTGGTATGGATTTGAAAGAAAAAATACAAGTAAAATTACAAATTTATATCAATTACTAATTTACTATTTGTTTTTTGGATCTAAGCTCGAGAATGGCCTAAAATAGATCTGAATGGAGGCAAATAATCCATGTAGTCGACCATGCTTAATGTGGGAAAATGCTTTGTTGTTGTTATAATCCAATTAGGTGGGTCAGTGGAGTCATTATCGAGTCAAATGTACTCCAATTACGCTCACATCCAGAGGATGAAGTCGTCAAGCTTAATATCTTGATGACCATAGCTTTCAAATGAGGCGTGTCATCTTCATGATTATACCACCAATTAATTATTAGAATAGAGAATTGGTTATATTATAAAATAAAGGATTATTCAAATGACATGAATTAAAAAAATGACTGATATACCTGTAATTATAATCATTTTTCATCCTTTGCCACATGGTTAATGGCTTGCCAAACTCTCCAGGCCCAAGTTTGTATGTCAAAAGCTTGTTCCTAGTGATGTCATATTGTATATCCAAATCTAGATAAAATTTTTCCATGCAATCTCTAAAACCTCTCTTCACCACAATATCTGGATCATCATGAGACTCCGTGTAGAAGAAGCATGTGTTCAAATAATAAACCGCTAGATGTAATGTAGTATTGAGCCTTCCCGTGGTTTTAGAGATAACATTGCCAACAAAAAATTTATAAGATGACTCCACGCCTTTGAAAGATGCCTTTAACCACCAGGGTTTGCTGCTGAGGGGGAGTGTTAAAAGGTTTGCATGCTACATAAGGCTATCGATGGCCTCAAGTAGAGTCTAATGGCATGGTTCCAGAAACTCTCGGGCTTGATAGAGAAACATGAGTTTGTGCGATCGACTATCGATCACTCTTTGTGCACAGGACCTAGAGAGGTACCATTGTCATTCTTGTTTATGTTGATGACATTATCATTACAAGAGATGATGAACATGACATTCAAGTTGCCAAGGACTTCCTAGGTCAATAATTTGTGACCAAGGACCTTGGTAACTTGCGTTACTTCCTTGGACCAGAGTTTGCCAGGAACCAGAGATGTCTTATGATGACCCAGAGGAAGTACGTTACAGATCTTTGGTCAGAGACAAGTATGACAGATTGCAGACCTGCGACTACTCTTATTAACCCGAACATGAAACTCTATGATGATGATACTGAGGAGGTTGACACGAGGAGGTAGAAGGAGCTTGTTGGCAAGCTACTATATGCTACTATTACCAAGCGTGGCATATCCTTTGCCGTGAGCAAAGTGAGTCAGTTTATGGAGCAGTCCAGACAGGCACATATGGATGCAATCCATATGATTTTGAGGTATTTGAAGACATCATTAGGCACATGACTTCTTTTCAGCAGAGCTACATCTCTTTCAGTTACAATATGTGCATATGCAGATTATGCTGTGTGTCCAAAGGACATGAAGTCTACTTCAGACTTCGCTGTGTTCATAGAGGATTCCCTAGTTTCATGGAAGAGCAAGAAGCAGACCGTGGTTGCCAGATTGAGTGCCGAGTCAGAATACAGGGCCATGGCGCAAGCTAGTACAGAAATGATGTGGGTCATATCTATTCTTATTGACCTGACTCTAGAGGTGCTTCTTCCCATGCACTTCTAATGTGACAATCAGGCTGCTCTGTTCATTGCCAACGACCCAACTTTTCATGAGAGGACCAAGCACATAGAGGAGGACTGTCATTACGGTCGTGACATGATACAGAAGGGTCTTATTACCACTACGCATGTCAGCTCTGGAGATCAGACAACATATGTTCTTACTAAGGCCCTAGTCAGAGGACCTTATCAGAAATGTTGTTCCAAGCTGAGTCTGATCGATATCTACACTCCAGTTTGAGGGGGAGTGCTGAGGTATTAGTTATCTTTTGTGATATTTCCAGATTATCTATTTTCTTTTTCTTCTTTTTGTAATTTGCCCAATATATTCTCCTTTATAAGAGAACCCTAGGGCCTCTCATTAATTCAAGTCATTCGTTTCCTTCCACATACGGACATTCCCCCTCCTGCCTCCCTGGTTCGTCTTCTCTCCTCCTCTGTCTCCTTCCCCAATCCATCTCCTTTCTTCCACCCTCCATTTTCCTCCCTGGCTCGATCTCCTTTCCCCAACTCTTCGCCATCCCAGCTCTATTCTTTTCTACCCAGCGGCTTCTGTAGCCTTCTTACTTCTTCCCTAACCTTCTTCCACCCCGTTCTTATCTTCCCCACCACAACCCACTGTTTTTCTCCCTGACCCCTTTTCAATGAAGAGCCCTCCAGTCCACGACGCTGCCTCCTCACCTAACTCCCTTTAGTCGCTTGCATTTTTACACATCACCATCATCATGTGACGCCTCCGCCGGCCCCACCATTACTGCAGGTACTGCCAGCTAGACCACCACTGTTAAAGCCTATCCCAGGTGATATCTTCCTTTTTCTTGGCCCTCCACGAGTCCTGAGTGCTCTGTCTGTTTTTTGGGTTCCATTGTAAGACGTCTGTTACTTTCCTGGTGAACGAATTTGATTTCCCTCAGTTCATTAATTTTCTGTTGGGTTCTAGTTCGATGTCTGAGTCTGAGTTGATCCGAATCTGCTTCCTGCTGATCGTGAATGCTTCATCTATTTAATGATTTTTCTCAGTTATTCATTTACTTTTTCTGATTCATTTATTTTGCATCATCTGGATCTCCCATTTTCTCATTGTGGGGTTGCTTTAGGTAGCCAACAATCAGCGTAAAAAATAGTTGGATCTTTCAACATGGATTTGAGAAAAAAGTCGTGTCGCTGACCCAACTTAAAGTGGGAGAAGGCTCTGCCAAATTTTTTATCTGGATTGCCAATTTTTTAATCTGGATCTCCTGTAAACTTCCGTAATCGTAATCTCTTGTGGGAATTTGGACTAGATTCTTGGCCCAATTGCTTTTAGCTATTTCCTGTTATTGTTTATTTTTTTATGTGGGACTGTAGCCTCAGCACCCACCGGTACTCCAGTTTATAATTCCTGTTGGTCATTTTGGGGAAGTTAAGGCTCAGCGGTAATACTGCGCTACCATCGTAGGAGCATCCGAGGTAATTAGCCAGCCCATATATGTAGGATTGCATTAGACATGAACATAATAAATCGATCTTTTTATATATTCGAAGCAAATCATTTACAAATTCAATGCTATTCACAGAATGTAGTAACTTATATCAAATTGTTTTCTAAGATATACATCATGAGTAATACAAAAGACACCATCCTTTTGTTTCCATGGAATTTCAACACATTGTTCAACTTTCGTTTAAACCTTGACTATGTTGTAAATCATTCGATTGTTTAGTCTAGCAAGCATCTTTGTTTTACATTTTAATTGGTATACAATTACGATAATTCTTTTATCCAACTTGATATGTAGTCTTCACAAATCTTTTCTAGATCTTTTAGATATTGTTTCCAAGTAGAACTTAACATCCATCTCATTTTTTATTTACTTTATTGATGTAAAGTATGAAACTCCTAATTTTAATCTTTCTTTTAATTTCAGAATAACAAAGGCATTAGACAGAAATGGACTATCTATGTATCTTAACGTAAGTATAAATAGTTGGTTTTGTCTTCCCTCTCTAAAACTAAGGCTTATGCCTCAACAACCTCGAGGTTTACGCCTCACCTCATATATAGAAAACCGCTTTGACCAGTCTTACATCTTTTAAAAACATTGGCTGCGATCTCTAGCACAACCTCCTCTAGACGAATCGCACCCGCGATGGTCAAATGGCACCATGAAGGCTGAAGTTTGGACTATGATAACTCTATGTTGCTTGGAGATATTGTGATGACTTAATATATTGCATGCCTCTTCGAAAGTTGGCAATGGTGTTTGTCTTCACCAAAGCTTAAGCTGCATGGTGGGTTTGTCTCATCCCACTAGGAGAACCCATCATCGGACTTCACCCCAGTCGATAGAGCTAGTGGGGCTAGTCTGACTAGTGTGACCACTCCATCCCATAACAGATCTGTCACAGGCACAGCCTCTTCCAGACGAATCGTGCCCTCATCAATAAGGTGACACTATCAAGGTAGAAGTACGAGACTGATACCTTTCGACTGGTAGGTGACTGAGGCAATTCAATTTGCTGTATGCCTCCTCCAACTGCCCATCATCATTTGATCTCTAGCTGCATGGTATGCATGGTAGGCTGGTCCCAACCCACTATTAAAAGTCATCACAAGTAACTCCTTTCGATTAACTTCTACGGCGGACACATGCAAGCATATATGGACTTGCACTTTTTTTATCACTTTTATTTGCGAGTAGTATTGGTTGAGAGTCTTGCCTCCTGTTGACGTTGCATTAGGGGGTACACCATTTGTATTTTTGTCTGAACCCACTATTATATGATATTGGAAGATCTGCAACATCTTGTGGTAATGGTACAAGAGATGTTCGTGGTCCATTTTCAGGAATGTCCTCAGTAGGACGAATAGATGCTCAACTTCTGACGATGGCGAAGAATGCATTGCCTCAAATATCACATTTGCACTGACACTGTCATTTATTATTGGGATCAAAGTAACGGTACTGTTTTTGACTTCTAATATAGCCAAAAAGAAACACCTGACTGCTCATGTAGCAAACTTGCCCCTTCTTGTCTCGAAATGATGTATGATGGTCATGCATCCAAAGATTCCAAACACCCTTGGAAGCATGGAAAATACTGGGTGATGAGGATATAATACCTCAATGGATAGTTTCTTATTAATTGTCAATGAGGGAAGACGGTTAATACGATATGAAGCTGTGAGAACTGCATCTCCCCAGTATAGCGATGGGACATTTCATGGATGAGGGGAGTCCGATCGACATCAAGAATATGTCGATGTTTGTGTTGTGCAAGCCCATCTTACTGCAAGGTATGAGCACATGGGGGTTGAAGTATAATCCTAATAGAAATGTAGAACTCTCCTAACAATACAACTCTCGTAACTATACATGGCTAAATTCTCAAGAAAATCTGATCCAACAAAATTTGTAATGGCACCAATATGAGTCTTTATTTTATTGATGAGTTGAATAATTGTTAAGAACATTCAAGAACATTTGACTTATTCTTTATAAGAAAAATCCATGACATGGGAAAAAGCATCCACAATGACAAGATATTAATGATGACTAAAACATCCAGACACTCGGTTGGGACCTCATACATCCATGTGAACAAGGTCAAATGCAGATGATGAATGAGGCCGATGAGAAGAAGGAAACAAGATCTGGTGATACTTCCTAATCTAACAAGCCTTACTTTGTAGTCCGATAGTGGGAGGTATCTGAGGTAGTATTTGTCAAAGTTTGTTGAATGATGTATGGCCAAAAAGTTTGCTGTTATAAAGATACTAAAATAGTAGAGGATCGATGATCTGTCATCGACGTAGCAATTGGGGATTGAGGCACCCATCATTATGGCCGTGGCCTATCGTCTTCCTTGTCGTAATATCCTAAAATCTCAATGATATAATGGCAATAATAGCTATGGGCATAAACTTACAAATCTGTCTAACATATAGTAGGCTAATAGAAAAATCAGGAACTAGCAACACATTTAACATGTTGAGATTAGGGGTGATCGCAAGGTTCAGGAAAGCGGTATGCGTTCAGACAAGTCACTGAATACTGAATAATGTAGAGTTGTTTTTATATTGTAGTACTGTTTATGTATTTTCTATTTCTTTCATCTACATTATGTAATTTACCCTTTGTATCTCTCCCTATGTAAGAGAGCCCTAGGGTTCCTTGGAAGAAACACGTTTTGTATTTTCTTCCAACATGATATCAGAGCGACAATCCTAGATTTGGAGCTCATGTACCCTATAAACCTTACCCACCCGCAAGCCCCATCTCCTCCTTCTCCCTCCGACGACGCCACCTCTCTTTCCTTTAGCGTCTGTCGTTGCCGCTCTACAGCAGCGCTACACGCTGCTGCTGTTGCACCAGCGACTGTTGTCGCTCTAGCATCTTTGGTGGCTACTGCCTCCCTTGGGCTGCCACCCGTGGCGTATTTCCTCTCTCTTAGGGTTTCGAGAGCGTGATTACGCAATCATCTTGATCTGATTTTGGTGATTCTCGGGTGATTTCAGAATAATAAATCACCCGTCGGTATAAGGCACATCAGATATTAAAGGGAATGGTTGCACTTTGAGTCTATACATGCAATCAATTCCCTACATGTCTATGTAGACAAACTCTTTTGGTCTACAAATCCTAGTCTTTAGATCCGATAATATGTCAGAAAGTAAAGTTGATATCCCCGCTGCAGGAACTTTTTGAGATCCATCGTCAATTGCGAAGATGGACGAGACGAATTTTGAGTTATTGGCCTTGTAGTTCATGAGCTCGATGCAATTTACAGGTAAGAAACATATTCTTACCGAAGAGGAGCTGATTGACAAGAATGGGGGAACGCCTCGTGGGAGGCCGATGATGCTTGCACGCATATGGTTTTCTGGCACACTGACAATAGAGATTGCCAATGAAGTTCTACACCAGCCCACTGCCACAACGATGTGGGACATTCTCGTTGCTATGTATTCCCATGCGAGGAATGAGACAATGATCCTACATCTGTAACATGACATATTCACAGTCGAGCAGAATGGTTGTCCGCAAGATTCTCTGTATACATCTCTCTGTGGCATGTTCAAGAAGTTTCACAGCTTCATGCCTATTGCAACCAATCCTGAACAGCAGAAGATGTACATGAACGTTACCACGGTTGGCATATTTTTAGCAGCACCTGACTCGGAGTATGATGCTGCTCGCTCACAGATACTTACAGATGCCACCATCCCTCCCATTGCGGAGACATACTACTGGCTCAGTAAGATCATTGATCCATCGTCTTCCTCTACTCAGACGTCCTCTACAATGGCTGCATCTCAAGGTAGTGTAGGCGCTTCTCAGTTTTGTGGTCGTGTCCCTCGTGGTAGGAGAGGTCGCATTCGCCAACCATGCACCTATTGCCATCATCTGGGTTACTCGAAGGATACTTGCTACTCCAAGCATGGTTTTTCGGCTTCTGCTCGTGTAGCGGATTGGGCTGAGCCTCTTGCAGCTTCCACGCCTGACCAGAGATTTGATGATTTTGTTGGTCGACTGAGAGAGATTATGCCTCCCGCTAGGTCTCATGCATCCTCAACTACTAAGGGAAGTCCGTTCGGATGTTGCAGCTTCTGCATCTGCCAGTATCTTAGATTGTACTTATGCTCTTACCAGTTGTTGTAGGACTAATGTGACAGAGTGAATTATGGACTCCGATATGTCCCATCATATGCGTGGAGACATGAGTCAGTTTATGGCCCTAAATTTCAGCGAAATTCGGTCGAATTTCTGTCGAATATCGATATCCAGCCGAAATCAAAATTCGATCGAAATGACCGAAATGACCGAAATATGGGGCTTCTAGTACAAAAAATGACCGAAATTACTGAAATTCCGGTTGAAATTCCACCGAAATTCCATTGAAATTCTTTTTTGGTCAATACCGAAATGGTGACCGAAACCAATATTTAGTGTCTTGAGTCAGTTTGCAGTATATAAACAGTTACCCCCTTGTAGATCAGTTATCATATCTGATGGGACACACTCTCCAGTTGCAAGATAAGGGGAGATCAATCTGGTACCATCCACACGCTTACAGAACGTGCTTTATGCTCCTGATTTTTCAGTGAACTTACTGTCTATTAGTTTGTCGTGCTATTTTTGACCCATCTTCACTTGTGTTTCAGTACATTCTTACGGGCATGGTGATTGGATGTGGTCGTGAGCATGATGGCCTCTATCGACTGGTCCGCTTTCTATATGCTCGTGTCTCATCTAGTCCTACAATATCAATCTCTCTGTTTATGTGACATCTGCACTTTGACCTCCTTCCTCTCTAGAAGATGTGTCATGTTCTTCCTCAGATCTCTCTTTGCTCCACATGCCAGTGCGAGGCGTGTCAGCTAGGGAAGCATCACCGATCTGCTTTCCCAAGTCATCATAGTTGGAGTAGTAACTCCATTTTTGAGTTGATTCATGTAGACATTTGGGGTCCGAGTCGTGATCCTGATCACCATGGACACGTGTTTTACCTTATGGCTGTAGATGATTTTTTTAAGTTGTCGTGGGTTTTCTTGTTAAAGAATAAATCTGAGGCTTGGAATGTGATAAAATCTTTCATCAATGAAGTAAATAATAACTTTTCCTCTATAGTTAAATTTGTGAGAACTGATAATGCTTTGGAATTTTGTACTCATGAGCTTTCACAGTTCTTCTCACCTCTTGGCATTGTTCATCAATCTTCTTGTGCTTATATGTCACAACAAAATAGGGTTGCTGAACGTAAGAATCACCACTTGCTTGATGTGACTAAGACTCTTCTCATTCAGAGTCGTGCTCCTCATTCGTTTTGGGGTGATGCGGTTCTTACTGCTTGCTACTTAGTGAATCGCATGCCCTCGTCTGTGTTGGGTGAGAAAATTCCATTCTCATTTGCTTTTCCTGAGAAGGAATTATTCTTACTCACTCCTCGTGTATTTGGTTTAGTCGCCTTTGTGCATCCCGCCCCCTCCCGTTCAACTTCCCTTCCTGCTTTTCCGGTTTGACAATTCCCGAGCAAATATTCACAATACGAAAAGGGCGCTTTTTCGGAATCTTGGGTCGTCATGTCCCCACCGACGTACAACCTCCCAGTGACTTGACCTGCTTATATGTCACCTGGTCTTGACAAGTTCTCTCATAGAGCCATCAAATGTGTTTTTGTGGGGTATGCCATGATACAGAAGGGATGCAAATGTTACGGTCCTCTTCGTAGGAAGTACTACTTCAACGCTGTTACCTTTTTTGAGTTTGTGATGTATTTTTCTCCCACATGTGACATATTAACTCTATCTGATTATGGAGAGGAAGTCTATATGCCACTCGCCTCCTTCTATCTCACCACCTCCAGCTGCACTAGTTGTCCCTCTACCTCCACCAGCTATCTCACCACCTCCATCGCAACCTCCTGCACTACCACCACGACACCACCCAATATCCTTGGTCAGTTTTTACCACGATTCTATATTCATCAGCCTTCCTCTGCTCATGACCCTTCTCAGTCATCCAACACGTCCCAGGTATGTTTTGAGCATATTGTTTCTACTGACGACAATCGAGATTTGTCTTTACAACATATTATTGCACCATTTGAGCAAGTGTCTTTACAGGAGGCTAGTATACAATTTGAGGAGATCCCCAATGATCTGGATGTGCCTATTATTGTTAGGAATCATAGATGTACGTGTGCATCGTATCCTCTGACTTCCCATTTGCGGATTCCAGGCAGTTTGCTGTTGCACTTTCAACCATGGAAATTCCTCATAGTTATCATGATGCTTTATGAGATGGTCGGTGGCGTCTTGCCATGGAAGAGGAGATGACCATGTTGCAGTCGCGTGACACATGAAGTTTAGTCTCAGTTTCTTTGGGAACCTCCATGGTCTGTTGCAAGTGGGTGTTTACTGTGAAACTCCGAGCAGATGGCTGTATTGATTGCTATAAGGCCATGTTGGTTGCACGTGGGTTCTGGGGTTGACTATCAGGACATATTCTCTCCAGTTTCTCATCACTCAACTCTTCGGATTCTGCTTATTGTTGCTGTGGTACGTGATTGGCCTCTATTTCAGCTTGATGTCAAGAATAGATTCCTATATGGCGATCTCCAAAAGAAATCTACATGTATCAACCATTTGGGTTTCTGCTGAGGGAGAGTGTCAGCAGGTGTATAAACTTCACAAGGCCATCTATGGTCTCAAGAAGAGTCCAAGAGCATGGTTCAAGAAGCTCTCGGACTTGATTGAGCAACACGAATTCATGAGGTCAAATGCGGACCATTCTTTGTTTGTTTAGCAGACCCACAAAGGTACTGCTGTTATTATGGTGTATGTTGATGATATCGTCATTACATGAGATGATGTGCAGGGGATTAACGAGGAAAAAGAGTTTCTTGACACAATTTGTTAACAGGGACATTGACACCCTAAGGTACTTTCTGGGAATAGAGTTTGCTAGGAACAAGTAGGGTCTGGTAATGACCTAAAGAAAGTATGTTACGGATCTTCTAGGTGAGACACACATGATTGGGTGCAGACCTGCTACTACTCCTATGGATCCCCAATGATCTGGATGTGCCTATTGTTGTTAGGAAACATACGTGTGCATCGTATCCTTTGGCTTCCCATATTTCGATTGATCGCTTGATTGCGGATTTTTGGCAGTTTGCTGTTGCACTTTTAGTCGTGGAAATTCCACGGACTTATCAAAAGGCTTTACGAGATGATCGGTGGCGTCTTGCCATGGAAGAGGAGATGGCTGCGTTGCAGTCACGTGACATATGGAGTTTAGTCTCAGCTCATTTGGGAGCCTCCATTGTTAGTTGTAAGTGGGTGTTCACTGTGAAACACCAAACAAATGTCAGTATTGATCGCTACAAGGCTAGGTTGGTTGCACGTGTGTTCACCCAAACGTATGGGGTGGACTATTTGGACACATTCTCTCCAGTTGCTCGACACCCAACTCTTCTGATTTTGCTTACTGTTGTTGTGGCACGTGATTAGCCTTTGTTTCATCTTGATGTCAAGAATGCATTCCCGTATGACGATCTCCAGGAGGAAGTCTACATGCAACAACCACCTGGGTTTGCTATTGAGGAGGAGTATTAGTAGGTGTGTAGATTCACAAGGCCATCTATGATCTCAAGCAGAGTCCAAGAGCATGGTTCTAGAAGCTCTCGGACTTGATTGAGCAACACGGATTTGGGAGGTCGAATGCGAACCATTCTTTGTTTGTCCAACGGACCCACATAGGCATTGCTGTTATTGTGATGTATGCTGACGATATCATCGTTACAAGATATGATGTGAAGGGGATTAGCGAGGCAAAATTGTTTCTTGGACGACAGTTTGTCACTAAGGATCTTGGCACCCTAAAAGGCAAGGTTCAGGAAAGCGATATGTGTATGCGTTCGGACAAGTCGCCAAATACTGAATAAGCAGTATGCAGGGGCATATGCGTGGTATATGCGGTTCTATACGGTTTTTTAATTTTTAATTTAAAAATAAATAAATAAATGAATACTATTACTACTGAATTTATGTATCTAAGGGGAGTTAAAGAAGATCTAAGAAAATCAGTTCATGTTAGATGGTTGAGTATTGCTTTTAATTGCCTAACATTTAATTACAAAAAATATTTAGTCATAAAAACTTTACATTTTAGATGATTTATAATAGAAAAACTTCATTACACTTACATGCACTACATGCCATATACTAAAATATTTGACGATACATTGCATATACTCATGAAAATAATATGAGATAAACATAAAATATTGCATATACATAATGGTATAATGCATTGCAATTGTATACAAATGCATGCCATATTCTTATATGTGAATGGAGGAAGAGACAGATCTACAGAATTAAGCACCTGAATGAGAGGATAAGAAAGTTGAAAATGCTGGAGTAGTATGCGGGATATGTGGGGTATATGCGGGTCGCATAAGCGGCAGGGCACTTAATGCACCGATTCATGAAATTGGTTCGGTCTACATACCGTACATGCATATGCGGCCCGTACGGTTGATTCCATGAACACTGCTAAAATATACTTTTTGGGATTCGGGTTTGCCAGGAACGAGTAGGGTTTGGTAATGGAGGCAACTTCCTTTGTAGCGTACTTAAAGAACATAATTCCTTGGATATGATCCCAAAGATGTTAATTCCCTGAGTAATGTAGTGATGTCACATGTCTAAAATGTGTTATGTATATCGCATACTAGACAGGCAACATCCATACATTATAAAGAGTGAAACACTTAGGAAAAGCCTATATCACATAGAAAGAATGTGACATCTAAACTCACAATTTTTATGTCACATTCATTCTATGTGTTATAGGAATGAAGTGCCAAAAAACCTTAACTTTGTTAATTATAGTACAAATGTCACTATTTATATATGCGACATGTATAGTTCATTTTGTCAATGTGTTTTTTGTACATTATTTAGGGAATTAACATCTTTGAGACCATAGCCGAGGAATTATGTTCTTCAAGTACACTGCTAAGGAATTTGCCTCTTTGGTAATGCCCCAAAGAAAGTATGCTACAAATCTTCTAGCCGAGACATGCATGATTGGATGCAGACATGCTACTACTCCTATAGATTCAAGTTTGAGACTATACGTTGATGATACACAAGAAGTGGACAAGGGAAGGTACAAAGAACTTGTGGGGAAGCTACTTTATGTTACCTTTATCAGGCCAGACATTTCATTTGTTGTTAGTCAGGTCAGTCAATTCATGAAGCAACCTAGGCATGTGTATATGAATGCAATCAAAATGATCTTAAGGTACTTGAAGTCATCTTCAGGTGCATTGTTATTATTCAGAAAAGGAACATCCCTTGTGCAGATGCATGCTATGCAGGATGCCCTAAGGACAGGAAGCCTAATTCAGGCTTTGTGGTATTCGTTGGTAGCTCTTTATTGTCTTGGAAGAGCAAGAAGCAGACAATTATTGCCAGATCTAGTGCTGAATCCGAATACAGAGCTATGGCACAAGGGAGCACATAGATGATGTTGATTAGGTCTGTTCTAGTTGACCTAGGCATTGATGTACTTCTTCCTATGCAATTAGAGTGTGACAACCAGACATCTTTATTCATTGCTAATAATCCCGCTTTTCATGAAAGAACGAAGCACATTGCGGTGGATTGTCACTACATACGTGATATGATCCAGAAAGGCTTCATTTCCACGTTCCATGTCAACTCAGGGGAGCAGACTGCTGACATAAACACATTTTGTATTTGCCCTTTGGATCTCTCCCTATATAAGAGAGCCCTAGGGTTCCCTGAAATAAACACATTTTGTATTTTCTTCCAACAAATAAGCAATATGTGGAGGCATATGTAGGATATATGTCGTTTTCTAATTTTCAATTGTAATATTACTATTGAATTTTTGTGTTAAAGTGGAGTTAAAGAAGATATAAGAAAGAGTAGTTCATGCTAGATGGTTGAGTAGATGCCATTGATTGTCAGAGGCCTTTAAGAGGGAGTCGAGGGAGGCTCGCCGTGCGACCAGATTGGCGGCTGAGGAGGAGGTTCGCGATCTGGACGCTATTGAGGACATCAGGCCTCTGACTGAGGCTGAGCGGATTGGGAGAGCGGAGGCTTTAAAGAAGATTTCTTACAAGGACAAGAAAAGAGTGACTGAGAGGACGTAGAGATCCAGGCACATCTGGCTCAGGGAGGGTGATGCGAATACGACCTTCTTTCACAGGGTGGCTAGTGGGAGACGTCATGGTAACGCCATCAGGTCGTTAGTTGTTGGTGGATTCAGGGTAGATGGAAACATGGAGCTTGGGAGGGCAATTGCAGACCATTTTCTTGAATTTTCCTCGTGTGGCTCAGGAAGGCAGTGGAGATGGACAGGGTTGGGCATGAAGCGGCTTTCCCACGCTGCTAGCTTGACTCAATTGGTTACCATGGAGGAACTCCGGTCATCTGTTTGGAGTCTGAATGGCGATGGCGCACCGGGACTGGATGGTTTTCCGGTATCATTCTACAAGGACTTTTGGGATCTGGTTGGTTTGGAAGTGTTCGACGTCATGTTGGAGTGCTGCCACTACAACACGAAGTTTGATCGCATAAATAAGGCTCTGATTGTCCTCCTCCCAAAGGGGGAGGGAGCGGACAAGATTGAAGATTTTAGGTTAATTACGCTGTCCAACGCTTTGTATTTGATCGTGGTAAAGATCTTTGCTATCAGACTGAGTAGGGTGCTCGAGCATATTATCTCCCATTTTCAGTCTACCTTCATTCCTGGGAGACTGATCGCGGAGAGCTTGGTTTTGGCTTCTGAGATTATTGCTGATTGGAAGAGGCAAGAGAGGAAGGCTCTGCTCTCGAAGGCGGATTTTGCAAAGTATGATACTTTAGACTGACACTTTCTCTGGGTGGCGTTGCATAGAAGGGGGTTCCCTGAATTCTGGATCTCTTGGATGAAGCGTTGCGTGACTCTGCGTCGCTGTCGGTCCTCATGAATGGGCGTCCTGAGGGCGGCTTTTTTCAACCGCAGCGAGGCGTCAGGCAGGGCTGCACGCTTGCTCCTTTACTCTTCATCATTGCTTCGGACGTGCTTGCTTATAGGGTAACCCGGGTGCAGGACAACGGGTTCACTTGTGGTTACTCGAGGGATGGCCTGCGGATCCCTCTGTTGCAGTATGCTGATGACACCATTTTCTTCATCGAGGGGGGCATCAATGGGGCCAGTGGCATGGCGATCACTCTCGATTTCTTTGGAGAGATGTCGGGGCTATAGCTCTGAACGCCAACAAATCTGAGGTAGTTACGTTTGGCCTTTCAGACAAGGAGGCGTGTGCTGAGAACAACCTGTGCCCGGCTTCTCCTACACTACTTGGGCATTCCTTTGACCGTTGGCAGGACGAAACTAGCAGACTGGTTACCGCTTGTTGAGATGCTGGAGAGGAGGCTCGCGGGGTGGAAGTCCTCGTTTCTTTCCAAGGGTGGTCGTCTGGTTCTTCTGAAGGCGGTACTCTCGGCCATTCCGATTTACTTCGCCTTTACGAGACGCATGCCAACTGGTATTCGAAGGAGGTTGGAGGGCCTGATGCGCCGTTTTCTTTGGGCCAAGAGGGGTCAGGGATCCCCTGGCATTCACCTGGTCGACTGGGAGACTATCACTCTCTTGAAGAGTGAGGGCAGACTCGGAATTACGCGTCTTGATGCGTTGAATGAAGCCCTCTTGCTGAAATGGGTGAGCAGGATCTGGGGGAGCACTGAGGACCTCTGCACCACGCTTATTCGTCAGATATACAACGTCTCTGCCTCTGCACCAAAGTGCAGTGGCTGTGGGTCGCGTCCTTTGCCTTTTTGGAAGGGGATTTTGTCAGTCATCCTCCGTTCTCGAACTCTGTTCAGACCGGTTTTGGGAAACGGGGAGTCTTTTGCCTTTTGGAAGGATGATTGGACGGATGGTGGTGGGCTTTGTGACCATTTCCCCCGCTTATTTGCCATGGTTGTGGATCAGGAGGTGTGTGTTGCTTCTTGCTGGACGGATGGCAACCAGATGCTGTTGTTTCGTTCTAATTTTTCGGATCACCGTTTGGAGGATTTTTTACTTCTGCTTGACTCCCTAAGGATCTTCGGCGTCCCCTCTAGAGATCGGGATCACTGGGTGTGGCATGGGAATGGTTTGTCGGTCAGAAAGGCTTATATAACTATTTGCCGACCTCCTCCGTCGTAGTCAACTGAGATTACGAGAGACTGCAAGTTCTTTTGGGGACTTGGCCTCCCTGAGAGAATAGGCTTTTTCTTGTGGTTGCTTAGAAGGAAGAGATTGATGACTCGTGCCCGCTGTGCTAGGCTGCTTGGGATGGTTTTTGACATATGACCTTTGTGTGGGACCAACATTGAGATTGTTGAACACCTATTCTTCCTTTGCCAGGTAACAACGCCAATTTGGGTGGTCCCGGATATGGATTGGCTTGATACGAGGAACCTTTCTCCTTTTTGCGAGACCTTGGTGGCGGCCATGCATCGTCCGAGAAGGATCCTGCTTCGTCCAGTGGCCATTGTCTGGGCCATTTGGTTGACCAGGAATGCCCTGCTGTTCTCTGGACAACGGTTTTATAAGGAGAATGTTTGTATCCATGTGTCGCGTTTGTTAGACTCCTGGCTTTCATATTGACTGTCTTATATTAGTTTTCTGTTTCATTTAATGCATTTGTGAGGCGGACACCTCTGAGTGTTTCCCCACTCTTCGAATTCAAAAAATAAAAATAAAAATAAAAACTTTACATATTAGATGATTCATTATAACAAAACTTCAATACACATACATATTTGCAATACATGAGCAAAACCTTAATCGATATATATATTAAAATATTAGACAATACATTGCATATACTCATGAAAACAATACATGAGAATAAATAAAGCATCGTATATACATAATGGCATAATGCATTGCAATTGTATATAAATGCATTGTATATTGGTACAACCGAATGGACAAAGAGATGGAGCTATTGAGGTAAGCGTTCGAATGAGAGGATTAGAGAGTGTAGACGATGGAGGCCGAGCCAGTATGTTGCTGGAGCAGTATGTAGGGCATATGTTGGCCACATGTGCACTTAGAGCGCATAATGCGTCGATTCATAAAATCGGTTCAGTTTGCATGTTGCATGGATTATGCAGCCGTATATGCGGCTCGAGCGGCCAATATCTTGAACACTGGGTTATCGTAACCTCCCCTTGTCCCACTACCGGTGATAGAAGACCGCTTATTACTTGGACAATCTTCAAGGAGATGTTTATTTTTCTTTGTCATAATGTTTTCTATCTCTACACATGGCGATAAGCACCTGAATTTGTAAGCTACTTAAATTCATTGAAATAGATATAGTGGGTTTGTATATCTCTGATGATAGTGGGGACCAATGTTGTTGTTGTAGATATGGCAATCGTCTCTACTAATGTTTGTCTGAGAAAATGGTATGAACATCTTATCCAGATTGATATGAGAGAGATGGTTCTAATATCTCCTCATGTAGCTAATGGAGCAATATAGGTCCAACATTTGTCTTAGTTGTGGTTTGGATTGCCGCAGAACGTACACTGGACTTCGCATTCGCCTTTAGAGCCAGTGAAACTGTATTGAGCAGTAGGAGAGATCCCCCATAACTCTTGCCACAAGCTCCTCTAGAATAACTGCATCCTCCTTGGCTTGTAGAACTCTGAGACACAAGTGTCTCTTGCTGTTGATGAATGTGGAAAGATGTGAAAAGAAAAGTTGTATTCCACGTAACCCTAGAACCCTCTTATATAGGAGAAAGGTTCTAGGGAGAAATTACATAAAGAAGATGAAAAAACTAGAGAGATATAAATAAAGACAAAGATATAGAATTCTCTCAATACTCCCCCTCAAGCTGGAGCATATATGTCTATCAAGCTCAGCTTGGAACAACGGTGAAAAGGACCCCCGAGAGCCTTGGTAAACATGTCTGCAATCCGCCTGAAGCAACATGAAATGTGGAAATAAGACCCTTTTGGATCAAGTCACGGGTATAATGATAATCAACTTCGATGTGCTTTGTTCTCTCATAGAAGCCTGGATTATTCGCTACGAATAGAGCTGCTTGATTATCACGTTTGAGGAGCATTGGGAGAGGCACCTCAATTGCAAGACTTGACCCCCATCATTTTCATACTCCATTGGGCCATAGCCTTATATTCTGATTCAACGCTGGATCGAGCAACTACTATCTATTTCTTACTCGTCCATGAAACCAACGAGCTACCAACGAACACAGTGAAGCCTGAAGTGGACTTCCTATCCCTGGGACACCCAGCATAATTTGCGTCTACACATCCAGTAACTGAGAGTGATGTATCTCTTCTGAAAAGTAGACTTGCACGGCTGCACTTGGAGAAGATTTCAAATATCTTAAGATCATACAAACTGCATCCATATGAACATGTATAGGTTGCTCCATGAACTGGTTAACTCTGCTCACAACAAATGATATATCGGACTTGGTAATAGTAATATATAACAACTTTCCTATCAGCTCCCTATACCATCTCTTATCTATCTTCTGAGGGTCATCATCATAGAGTCTAGCATTAGGATCTATTGGTGTAATGGCAGGTCTGCATCCTGTCATGCCTGTCTCGGCCAGAAGATCAGTAACACACTTCCTTTGCATCATAATCTTACTCTGCTGACTGCGTGCAAACTCCAAACCAAGAAAATAACGTAACTTGCCAAGGTCCTTAGTCACAAACTGTCGTCCAAGGAAATCCTTAGCTGCTTGAATACCCTGTCCATCGCTATCAGTAACAACTATGTCATCAACATAAACCAGAACAACAACCGTACCTCTCTGAGTCCTCTTAACAAAAAGAGAATGGTCTGCAATAGATCTGATAAATCTATTTTGTTCAATCAACTCTGAGAGCTTCTGAAACCAAGCCGTCGTGCTCTGCTTGAGGCCATATATGGCCTTGTGAAGTCGGCACACCATACTAGACTCTCCCTCAGTAGCTAACCTTGGTAGGTGCTGCATGTAGACTTCCTCCTGAAGATCCTCATACAAGAAAGCATTTTTGACATCTAATTGGAAAAGGATCTAGTCACGTACAACAACTGCAATAAGAATAAGCAACGCAGAGTGATGCGCAAATGGTGAAAAAGTATCCTGATAGTCCACCCCCGTTTGGGTGAACCCACGAGCAACCAATCTGGCCTTATATCTGTCAACTATACCATCAACACGGTGTTTCACAGTGAACACCTACTTGATGCCAACAACAGACGCACCTGGAGGAGCCTACACAACACTCCACGTACCTTGAGAATGTAAAGCGACCATCTCCTCTTCATAACTAGACGCCACTGACTACTTTTCAATGCCTCCTGATAAGAACGTGGTATCTCCACCGTTGACAGTCCCATAACGAACTTCTGAAAATCCTCGGAAAGGCGGTCCAATGACACATGGGAAGAAAAAGGATGCATAATGCATGCACGCTTATGCTTCCGTAGAGTAATAGGCACACCCAGATCTTCAGTGCTCACAGAAAATGTATCATCATGGACATCCTGCACCTCAAGTTGTACATGCAAATCACCATTGTCATTAGAAGACTTAAATGCTTAGAACATACCTTGGGAGTGATGGATGATTGACGAGGCACATGAGCACGAGGTCGACGCTGATAAACCTGGGGAAAAATGTAGGTGGAGGAGGTGGCGGCGATGGTGGAGGTGGTGGAGGAGGAGGTGGCGTTGATGATGGTATAGTAGAGATTGGAGGTAGATGCGTATAAACCTCTTTCCCATCTTCTGAAGAAACGAGCTTGTCACATGTAGGAGAGAAGTACCTAATAGACTCAAAAAAGGTGACATCTGCACTAACATAGTACCTTCGTCGAACATGGTCGAAGCAACGATATCCCTTTTGGATCTTAGAGTACCCAACAAACACACATTTGACATCTCTAGGAGAGAGCTTTTCAAGATCAGGAGACATCTGATGAACGAAAACCACTGAACCAAATACTCGAGGCGTGAGAGAGAAAAGATCCGCCTCAGAAAAATAATCAAGAACGAGATCTTTCTCCCAGATGAAGAGGACATACGATTAACAAAGTAACAAGCAGTTAGAACCGCATCCCCCCAGTACGAATGAGGAGCACGACTCTGAATCAAAAGAGTCCTTGTAACATCCAGAAGATGGCAGTGTTTTCTTTCAGCCACCCCATCCTGTTGGGAAGCATACACATAAGATGTTTGATGCACAATACCATAAGACCCGAGAAATGTGGCAACCTGGTTAGTACAAAATTCCAAGGCATTGTCAGAATGCATATACTTGATTTTTGCTGAAAAATGTTCTTTATTTCATTAATGAAGGACTGAATAACACGACCAGCGTCATACTTGTTTTTAAGAAGAAAAACCCATGACAATGTTCAAAACTTATCAACATCAACGAGATAAAATCTATGCCCCTGATGATCAGGGATACGACTGGGACCCCAAATATCAAAATGAACTAACTCAAACAGACCATGACTACTTCGACCCTGACGACTTTGGAACGTGGACCGATGATGCTTCCCAAGTTGGCAGACATCGCACTGAAAAGTAGAACGAGGGGAAATCTGTGGAAGAACGTGACATATCTTTTGCAGAGGAAGATGACCAAAACGAATATGCCACCTATAAGGTGATACATACCCAGTTGAATAGAAGAAGCACCTGCATAAGGGGATTGTACTAGTCTGTAGAGACCTCCTTGCTCATGTCCAGAACCAATCACCCTGCTCGTTAGAATGTCCTGAAATTATAGAGGTTTACGTTATATCATAATGTACCGTTACGCATTTCTTATTTATATCCTGTACATCTATGTAATTTACCCAAGGGTTTTCTCTATATAAGAGACCCTAGGGCTCTATGGAATAACAACGAAGTATTTTGCTCTAACATGGTATCAGAGCCAGAAACCCTAACCTAGGGTTTTCTCCACCGTCCCCCCTCCGCTGCCCTTCCCTTTCCTCCCTCCCGCCGCCGCCGCTGCCCCTCTCTCTCTTTCTCCCTCCGCCTAACTCTCTACCGCCGTCGCCTCTCTCCCTCCGCCGCCGCCGCCGAGGAAGCCTCCTCCCCCCGGTCCTTCTTCTTCGGTCGGCCCTCTTCCTTCATGCATTCAAGTGCATAAAAGTCTACATATGCACTTGAATCCCATCAAGTCTTTGTAGACATCAGTTCTTTTGTCTATCACCCCTAGGTCTTCTCCAAGGTCCTAAATATCGGTTTCGGTCACCATTTCGGTATCGACCAAAACAGAATTTCGATGGAATTTTGGTGGAATTTCGACTGAAATTTCGATCATTTCGGTCATTTCGGTCGAATTTCGATTTCGACTGGATATCGATATTCGACAGAAATTCGACCGAATTTCGCTGAAATTTGAGGCCATGGTCTTCTCCTCCGGCAACATGTCAGAGCAAAAAATCGATGTGCCCTCCATAGGCACATTCAAAGGTTCCGCGCCGATAGTCAAGATGGATGGGACAAGCTATGAGCTCTGGGCGATGTAGTTCCTGAGTCTCATGAAGTCGTGTGGTAAGAAACACATTCTTACCGAAGATGAGCCGACAGAGAAGACGGGGATATATGCCTTTTGGGAGGCTGATGATGCGTATGCAAAGGTCTGGTTATCAAGGACGCTGTCAATAGAGATTGCCAACGACGTCCTCCATCAGCCCACTGCCAAGGCGATGTGGGATATTCTGGCTACTACATATTCACAAGTGCGGAATAAGACTAAGATGCTGCAGTTGCAGCATGATATTTTCACGATCAAGCAAAATGGGCGTCCACTTCACTCTCTTTACACGTCATTGCGAGGGATGTTCGAGAAATTATACAGCACCATCCCGCTCACAGCCACTTCCGAGAAACAGAAGACCTTTCGCAATGCTACGATGGTGGGAGTATTACTTGCGGCTCTTGACCCTGAGTACGAGGCAGTCTGCTCTCAGATCCTTGCCGATGCTACTATTCCTCCTATGGAGGAAGTCTACAGGCGGCTCAGTCGTATCTCTGTTTCCTCCAGTACAACTACTCCACCTCCTTCGGTGATGGCAGTATCACGAGGGCGAGGTGGTTCGTCTTCTTTTCGTGGCTGTGGTACACGTGGCCGATGAGGTCGTATCCTTTAGACGTGCACGTTTTGTCATCGCACTGGTCATTCCGAGGACACGTGCTATTCCAAGCATGGCTTTCCAGCTTCGGCACGTGTAGCTGAGCATGTTCCGTCTCCTTCAGAATCTACTCCAGATCACAGGTTCGAGGAACTTGTGGCGTGGCTTCGTGACATTATGCCCCAGTCATCGACGGAGTCTCCAAGTGCATCCTCTGATGTTGCAGCTTCAACGTCAGCCAGTACCTCTGCTGCTGCCAGTACTTCAGGTAGTACTAATGTTTTTCGTCCTTGCCATGATCTATCTGGTTGGACTGTAGACTCTGGAGCCACCCATCATCTTTGCCGTAACAGAGATAAACTTGAGTCCTACAGGGACATTGTTCCTAGTCGCTCCGTGCTTATTGCTGATGGTACTCATTCCCCTATTGTTGGACAGGGGGAGATCTCCTTATCATCCTTCATGCACTTAATGATGAGTTTTCAATGAATTTATTATCAATTAGTCAGATTACGAAAGATTTGCACTGTCATGCTATATTTGATCCATCATCTCTCATTTTTCAAGACATACTAACGGGCAGGGTGATTGGCTGTGGTTCTGAGCATAATGGCCTATATCGTCTGGTTCCCAACTCCTATGCTGGCGTCTCCCTTCACTCACAGGGATCTGTTTCTCCGTACACATGGCATCTTCGATTTGGTCACCTTCTGCTCCAGAAAATGCGTCACCTTCTGCCTCAGATTTCTCCAAATTCATCTTTTCATTGTGAAGCTTGTCAGTTAGGGAAACATCACCGTTCTACCTTCCCTAGTCGTCGAAGTTGGAACAGTAGCTCCCCGTTTGAGTTGTTTCATATAGACATTTGGGGTCCTAGTCGTGTACTTGATCTTCAGGGACACAGGTTTTATCTAGTCGTGGTTGATGATTTTTCTCGTGTCTCTTGGACTTTTCTTCTTAAGAATAAATCTGAAGCAGGAAATGTTATCAAAAATCTTTTTAATGAAGTGCAAAATATTTTTCTTCTACTGTTAAATATGTGCGTATGGATAATGCATTGGAATTTTGCACTCGTGATCTTTCTCTGTTTCTTTCCTCCAAAGGCATTATTCACCAAACTTCCTATGCTTACACATCACAACAGAATGGTGTGTTGCCGAAAGGAAACATCGTCATTTTCTTGAGATTGCTCGAACATTACTCATCCAGAGTTGTGCGCCATTAGCATTTTGGGGAGATGCTATATTTACAACATGTTATTTGGTCAATTGTATGCCTTGCCTTCTTTAGTTCTTAGGGAGAAAGTTCCAATTTCTATTCTATTCCCTGACAAGGACTTGTTTTCACTCACTCCTCGTGTCTTTGGTACATTTGCCTTTGTTCACCGCTTGTCTCCAGGACTTGACAAGCTCTCTCTTAGAGCTGTTAAGTGCGTTTTTGTCGGTTACTCTCGGACATAAAAAGGCTATCGCTGTTATGATCCTATTAATGACAAGTACTATGTTAGTGTAGATGTCACATTTTTTGAGCCTGTTATGTTCTTCTCTCCAGCAGGTGACAGATTGTCTTCTTCCACATCTCAGGATGATAATGTCTATGTTCCTCCACCTCCAAGTTTGGGTCAACTTGAGTTCACCCCGGTTTCAATTGTTTTACCATCCTCACAACCAGCACCACCACCACTACCACCTCAACACCAATTTATTCCACCATTCCCTAAATTCTATACAAGAAGGTCGGGTCCTGCTTAGGCTATACGTCAACCATCCATCACGCCTCATGTATGCTCCGATGCTATTACTGATGATGGGTTAGATAACGTACCGGTGCAGGAATCTTTGTTATGGGAGGTGGATCCGCCAGTCAGTGCAGTGGATAGTGATCTTGATGTTCCTATTGCAATTAGGAAGCAGAAGCGGAAATGTGGGTCATATCCTCTTGCGTCTCATGTTTCTTTTCATCGCCTCACTGCTGATTTCCAGAGGTTTACTGCAGCTGTGTCCTCCGTGGAGATACCACGGACTTATCAGGAGGCTAAGAAGACTGAGTGCTGGAGGTTGGCTATGGAGGAAGAGATGCGTGCTTTACAGTCTAGAGGGACTCGGACCCTGGTTCCTAGTCCAACTGGTGTATCTGTGGTTAGTTGCAAATGGGTGTTCACAGTTAAATATCACGCAGATGGCCGTCTTGATCGGTACAAGGCAAGGCTTGTCGCACGAGGCTTCACTCAAACCTATGGTGTCGACTATTTGGTACGTTTTCACCAGTGGCTCGACACTCGACGCTTCACATACTTCTATCTGTTGCTGTGATACGTGACTGGCCCATCTTTCAACTAGATGTCAAGAATGCATTCCTGTATGGAGATCTACAGGAGGAAGTCTACATGCAACAGCCACCGGGTTTTACTGTTGAGGGGGAGAATCACATGGTGTGTAGACTTCATAAGGCGATTTATGGCCTTAAACAAAGCCCAAGGGCATGGTTCCAAAAGCTTTCTCAGCTAATTGAACGACAGGGTTTCAAAAGATCAAATGCGGACCATTCGTTGTTTATTCAGGAGACTCCCAGAGGTACCGTTGTTGTCATGGTATATGTTGATATTCTGGTTACCTGAGATGATGCTCAGGGAATCGAGATGACTAAAACATTCTTGGGCAATCAGTTTGTTACGAAGGATCTAGGTACCCTACGATACTTTCTGGGGTTGGAATTTGCGAGAAATGCACAAGGTATGGTGATGACCCAAAGGAAATATGTTACAGATTTCCTTGTTGAAACAAGAATGGCTGAATGCAGACCATCGAGCACTCCTATGGACCCAAGTATGAAACTGTATGACAACGATACTGAAGAGGTGGACAAAAGAAGATACAGAGAGATGGTGGGTAAGCTTTTGTACATCACCATAACTCGACCCGATATTGTTTTTGCAGTAAGCCGTGTGAGTCAATTTGTGGAGCAGCCTAGACAAGTTCATATGGAAGCCCTGTACATGATACTGAGATACCTGAAGTCTTCTCCAGACTCAGGTTTGCTATTTAGAAAGAACACAGATTTGTCCATTTCCGCTTGTGCAGACGCAGATTATGCAGGGTGCCCGAAGGATCGTAAGTCTACTTCAGGGTTTGCTATCTTTATAGGAAGCTCTCTAGTTTCTTGGAAATGCAAGAAACAAACTGTTGTGACATGATCTAGTGCTGAATCCGAATATAGAGCCATGGCACAAGCAAGCACAGAAATGATGTGGGTCCGAGCAGTTTTGGAAGATTTGAATGTGAATGTCTCTTTACCCATGTAACTTCAGTGTGGCAACCAAGCATCATTGTTCATTGTCAATAATCCAACATTCGACGAAAGAACAAAACATATTGAGGTTGATTATCTCTACACTAGAGACATGATCCAGAAGGGCTTAATCTCTACTTCACATGTCAGTTTAGTGGACCAGACTGCTGATATATTTACCAAGCCATTGCTCAGAGGACCTTTCCAGAGATGTTCTTCCAAGCTGAGCATGATCGATATCTATGCTCCATCTTGAGGGGGAGTGTAGAGGTTTACGTTATGTCATGATGTGCCATTACGTATTTCTTATTTATATCCTGTACATCTATGTAATTTACCCAAGGTTTTTCTCTATATAAGAGACCCTAGGGCTCTATGGAATAACAACGAAGTATTTTGCTCTAATAGAAACACAAAAGCAGACGGATCAAAAATGACACGACAATGTAAGTCCTTGGTGATTTGACTAATAGATAGTAAATTCATTGAAAACTCATGAGCATAAAGAACATTCTGAAGTCTCATTGCAGGCGTTAGCTGCACCTCTCCCTGACTAGTAATGGGAGAATGTGTTCCATCTGCTATCACAACATATCGTTCAGGCTCTGGGTTGGACTGAAAGCAGTAAACTGATTTCTATCACTACAGAGATGATGGGATGCACCTGAGTGCATAATCCATTCTAACAAATCTGCTTTGTAACAATTAGTAGAAGCAGCTACCTCTAAGGATCCTGAGGGAGAGCTGGTTGTTTCAGAGTAGGCATGATCTCCCTGAGTCTGGCCACAAGTTCGTCAAATCTCTGATCAACGACAGGAGATGGACTCCCAACCCGTTGATTATGTTCTGCAACTCTAACGGAAGCCGGAAACCCATGCTTAGAATAACATATTTCCTTAGAGAGGCCTATCCTGTGGCTGTAGGTGCACAGCTGACGGGGTTGGCCACCCCGTCCTCTACCACGGTTAGGTCCTTCCCTACCACGATACGGAGTAGGGTTCCCCCTACCACGAGATGCAACCATGACTGAGGATGTCTGCACATTACCACCAGAGGATATAGATAGCATACTCAGTCCGCGGTATGCCTCCTCCATTGGAGGTATGATAGAATCAGTAAGAATCTGGGCACGAGCTGAGTCATATTCAGGATCGAGGGCCGCCAAAAAGACCCCAGCCATCACAAAGTCTCTATATGCCTTGAGCTGCTCTGGCATAGCAGTCAAGGGAATGTAACCGTGTAGCTTCTCAAACATGCCCCTCAAAGAACTGTAGAGGATATGGAGGGGTCGACCATTCTGCTTCGATGTAAAGATATCATGCTGGAGCTGTAATATCTTCGACTCATTCTTCGCTGGAGATAGCAGCGAGAATGTCCACATAGCCTTTGCAATAGGCTGGCTCAATATATCATTTGCTATCTCTTTAGACACACTCCCAGATAGCCACACACATGCATAAGCATCGCCTGCCTCCCATGAGGCATTTACCCCAGTCTTGTCACTTGGCTCTTCCACCGCGAGGATGCGCTTCTTGCCATTACGCTGCATCAGACTCATGAACTGAATGACCTACAGTTCATAGTTTGTTCCATCCATCTTGACGATGGGGGCTGGATCTTTGAATGCCCCCAGGGATGGAACATCAGCTTTGTTGTCAACCATGATGACAACTATCACCAAGACTGGGACTGCAACAAATAAGACCTGCGTCTATACTGACATATGTGAAGATGGTTGTGGGTGTAGACTCATACCACAACCTCTCCCATTCTTGGAAGGCACCTTTGAGTGACTAGGGTATTTTAGATGATCACATTACACCTTAGAGGCCAAGAGCGGGCCTAAACAGAGATAGGTGGTGACAACAAGGGCAGGATAGAGAGAAGCCGCTGGCTCATGTGCCTATGAGTGGTAGCCGCTACGGCAGCCTGCTGCTGGGAGGCAGCCCGTGTACGACAGCTGCCAGCGAAGGGGGCGGAGGCCCGTATGGCCACTCGCGAGAGAGGAGCGGCGACTGCCTGCGAAGGGAGGTGGGGGGAGAGGCTCATGCGGCTGCCCGCAAGAGGGGCGGCGGCCTCGGGAGGCACAGGTTTTGGTGGGGAGGGGCTAGGGTTAGGGCACATGCTCCGATCTAGGACTATTGCTCTGATACCATGTGGAAAGGTGTGAAAAGAAAAGTTGTATTCCACGTAATCCTAGAGTCCTCTTATATAGGAGAAAGGCTATAGGGAGAAATTACATAAAGAAGACGGAAAAATTAGAGAGATAAATAAAGACAAACATATAGAATTCTCTCAACAATGAACATTGAGATGACTCAATTTATTGTATGCCTCCTCGAATGTAGGCAAAGTAGTGCATGTCATCATATGATCTCTTGTTGTGTAGCCACAACCCATCAAGAAAGGTCATTACAACTAACTTCATTCGAGCTGCCTTCTGGTCGGACATACACAGACGCCTTATGGGGTTACACTTCTCACTAAGTGCCTTCAATTAAGAGTAGTATTGGGAAAGAGTCTTGCCCTTTTGCTTAAGTTGCATCTAATCAATAATCTGTCTGCAACGCATGTATCACATTTGTTTCTTGTGAATACGTGTCCGTTAGAGTATTCCAGATCGTATATGTGTATCGTAATGGGTCACTTTGTCAGCAATATGGAGGTATGACTCTACTCAGAAGCCAGACAAACCATACCATCACCTTTATCCCATGAGGCATGCTTTCCTTTCTTGATCTCAATATTTGGATCTAGACAAATGTGGTGTTTCTTTGGCCTCTGACGAACATCATGAAAATTCGTGACCATTGGACATAATTGGTCTTGTCCAGCTTGACGATCTGATCAAAGAAGAAGCTTCTGATGTTACATGTGTCTATTGGTCGAAGAGGTCACCTCACCTTCCATACTTCTGGACATCTCTGCTTAATTTTGTTTAAAAGTTAGTAACCTGGAGCCATGTATTTTCAGAACGAATTCATGGTAAGGATTTGTGATTTTTTTGTCTACTCATTGGCATGCTCTAAGCCTCCAATCATGATATGTGCATTCTAGTAGTTGGTGAATAAATTATGATGAGCACAGAGGTAGAGTGGTAACAAAACGATCAACAACAAATTCAGAATATGGAGATTAGAACCAAACTAGAATACGAATACCGAGGTTGTGACATCAAAACCAGATGCAACACATTATAACAAGATGCGAAACAGAGGGGATCAATTCATAAGAAATCATGACCATATGCAACACAGCATGTATCCGAACAGAGGCGATCAAGTGGGTTGCTGGGATCAATTCACAAGAAATCATGACCATATGCAACACAGCCTGTATCCGAACAGAGGCGATCAAGTGGGGTTTCTTTCATGACTGAGACAAACACAATCGAGAGGCGGAGGCTGTAGCCCTAGCCTTGCGGTTGATCTTGGCGGAGATCGACATAAGGGCTGACTTAGGGAATTAAGCATTGACGTTTGGGAAGCCGCATGATGCTTGGAGCACATCATTGTGGTGGAGGATGGGGTCACACGGAGTTGGCAATGATGAAGCGATAACCACAAATGCTACATTGGTGATGCTAGTGGAGTGCATGCTCGGGATCTGTGCATGTGAGAGGCAGGGACAGAAGCCCTAGCTTCGTGTTGAGGGCTTGGAGAAGATCGAGAGGATCACTGTCGCCACATGGAAGGATGGTGGGGGGAGGGTACCATGGTACGTTTAGCGCCAATGTGGCATTCTACGGTGTGTGATCGAGGGCCCTAGTTGGGCATGCTCTTATCTTGACTATAAGAAAGAAAAATTAGAATAATATTCAATACAAGACACGTGGCTCTCTTATAGATAGATAAAGGTTAGTGTAAATAGGATTGGGAATTACAAAATCCCAAAGCTACCCCTAAAAGGGCTACATACTCTAATAATGAGTCTAAAAACACACGGCTCGTTTGTCTCCTGTGAATATGACCTTTCAGGTTGTTCTAGATCACATATGCTATCTCTTAAGGGACGTTTGCAATTTTAGGACTGACCCTGCCTAGTAGCTTGACATGTTCTATGTCATTGTTCTCGTCTCACATGGTGTATTTACCTATCTTGTTCTCCGATTTTATAGCTCAAGGAGGTGTGCCTTCCTTAGTCTTTTGTCCGATATTAGAATATTTGCTAGGGATTTTTACAGGACGACCCCATAAACTTCGTAAATTATGCGCTTGCTCTTATATCCTTCATATCATCCCACGATCTATATCAATTTGCTAACTCTAACACTACAATCCTTTAGTTAACTCCTATCTTTTTGACCGTTAAAATGAGCCGGAATCCGTCAAAAAATGTCAAATTTACCTTTAGTATTGATCAAATTTATGAAATAATGAATGTAATTGAATACTGTGTATATCCTAGAGAATGCAATACGATGTGATTTATAACCATTTTATATATACCATTTCGAGGTGGGTCCCAACTTGGGATGCCACCCTTTTCCTTTTCAAAAAATTTACGCAATAATATCTCCATTCTTTTCCCTCCACTCCTCCCCTCCCCTTCTCCCCCGTTCGTTAAATGAGCCGTAGAGGTCACATGACGGCAGGGGACTACTGTGTTAGAGGCTTTGGGTTGAAACGTTGTCTGCTTGGAGAGCGATAGAGGCAACAATTTCTATAGTCAAGTCGAGATGGTCCTAGAGCTCGAAGATCTCCAAGCGGTGGACGCATCGTCATTGGCAACATGGCTGGCGGCTCCTTCATGTCGAGGAAAAATTGGCGATTCGATGTTTGTGTCTAGGGTTGGTGTTTTCCCCTAGGTCGGATCTCCATTACATCATGATGGTTGGTGAGCTTTGTAGAGGGAATTTCACACAAGATGACTCGTGATGGTTGCGACTTTGGAGGTCAGAGGCGGTGGCCATCTTCGTTGCCTAAAATTAAAAAAAAAGGAGGATGTATTTGACTAGCTGGTTGATTCAAGTGTAATATTAAATGATAATAATAGTAATAATAAATAAGTGGTCGAAACTAGTGGTTGATCCGGGACCATCGTCGTGTGACTTAAGAACAACCGCTTGGAGAAGAAACGGATGAGGATGATGAGATATGGAAGGAGAAGGAGAGATGGAAGACCCATCGCATAATTTTTCTATGATTAGGTTAACTCAAGATTAACCTAAGTTATTGACTCAAATAAAGTTAACATTAATGGTAGGGTTTGTGGTGTAAGATGAGACATGTTTGCAAGGGTCGTCGGTGGGATAAATACGAAGTATACATGGACTAGCAGGTATTTGCAAAGGTATAGGGTTTGTAGTTTAAAAATCTCTATTTGTTAATATCGATCATAGGTGGCTCATCTAGCTTGACTTTTTAACCATAAAATGGATTCCTCATATTCTATGTGTCCATTGCTTGTGATTCCACTCGGATCCCGAGCATGACACTCCATACATCTTTGGAAACATTACACACCAAGCATGAATAAAATAGGGTTGAAACTACCTAGAACTAGGGATGTTCATGGGCCGAGTACCTGACCTGTTCGTTCATGACCCACTCCGACCCATCATTACATCGTCATGGGCTGACCACCCCATTCCAACAGAACCCTGTTTTAACGGGTACCTTTGATTAGTTGAACATGTCATGTGCTTTCGTGCATACCCATGGAATATGTGTGTGTACTTCCATCTATTATGTTTAACCCAACAAACTAAGCAATATTTTGTCCATCACGTGCATTTTCCAAATATCATTTGATTGGACTTGTTTTAATAGAATGTGTATTCGGACAGGTACCCGTGACCGTGAGTTTCCAAAGCATTTGAATGGATCATTTGTACCTTGATTAGTTAAATATACATACATATATACATATTTATATTTGAAAGGTGCGTTGCTTGAAAATTGAGCTGGAAAGCGCGACACCTGAGTGATAGGGATGCTGCAAATGGATACGAATATATGTGTCCAATCTAGCATGGTAATTGTTTTATATAAATTATGGCATCCATATATGTAGATAAAAGGAAGAACCTCCACATGATCTTTATTGATTTGGAGAAGGTTTATGATTCTGTCCCACGAGAGATATTGTGGAGAGTGTTGGAGAAGAGACAAATACCTGTCTTATACATTAACCTCATAAAGGACATGTATGATAGGGCTTTATCTTGTGTAAGGACCCCGTTCGGGAAGACCAGATATTTTGACATCAACATTGGTTTACATCAAGGTTCTGCTTTGAGTCCATTTCTTTTTACTTTGATTATGGACGAGTTGACCAATCACATTCAGGATGAGTTACCTTGGTGTATGTTATTTGCTGATGATATTGTGTTAATTGACGAGAGTAGAGTTGGAGTAAATGAGAAGCTTGAGGTTTGGAGACATGAGTTGGAGGCTAAAGGATTTCGTATAAGTAGGGCTAAGACGGAATATATGGAGTGCACCTTTGATGGAAGCAATGGTGAAGGAATCGAGGTGAAGATTGGTGACGATGACATTCAGAAGAGAGATTCCTTTAGATATCTGGGATCTATTCTGCAACATGATGGGGAAATTGATGGAGATGTTACTAATAGAATAAATGCAGGCTGGCTAAAGTGGAGAGGAGCCTCTGCTGTTCTCTGTGATAAGAAAATTCCTTTAAAGATTAAAGGAAAGTTTTACAAAGCAGCCGTGAGACCTGCTATGCTTTATGGATCTGAATGTTGGCCTGTGAACCATAGACATGTGCAGAGAATGAATGTAGCAGAAATGAAAATGCTAAGGTGGATGTGTGGACACACGTAAAGATCGGATTCGGAATGACGAAATCAGAAAGAAAGTTGGTGTAGCTCCGATCGAGGATAAGATGTGAGAAAACCGCTTAAGATGGTTTGTACATTTGCAAAGAAGATCAGCTGATGCACCAGTTAGGAGGTGCGAGTGTTGGGATGTTGAGCCGGCTAAGAGAGGGCGAGGACGGCCCAAGAAGTGTTGGAAAGAGACCATACGAAGGGATCTTAGTTTTGTGGATATAAGCCCGGGATTGGCCCAAGATAGATCTGAATGGAGGCGAAGAATCCATGTAGCCGACCCTATTTAATTGTGGGAAAAGGCTTTGTTGTTGTTGATGGCATCCATATATGTATCCATTTTACAATAAATATGATATTTATATCACTTTGATTTCTACAAATATTCATCCCCGTACTCATATATCTTCTTTCACCATATTTAATGTAGTTATTATGAAATAAACACATGTAGTTTTATGTCAATGCGTACCTATTTAAGCTAATTTATAAAGTATTTCTAATAATAATCGTATCTATTTCATATACGTTTTACATCCGTAAATCCGTATCTTTTTTTAAAGATATAGTAGCATAGTTTTCACAACCTTCATTTTCTGTATCTACATCCGTATTTATATTTAAAGGCAAGAAGAAGGGGCATCGTAAGGTTAGGCCATGGGTCGAGCTTTCGGGTCGACCCATAGGTACCCTTTTATGATAGGGTCGAAACCCCACATGTTAGGGTTCAAATGATTTTAGGTAATCCGATCCGGAATACTTTGTTGAATATCCATGAGTTTAGGGTTCTGACCTGTATGGGTTCGGGCCGGATATCCATATGACCTACTAACCGTGCACATCCCTGCGTAGAACGTGGTGTGTGAGGTGGTGCATTGGATGGTGTAGCAGCGTGCATGCGACATGTGAGGCAGCTCAACGATGCACAAAGGCAACTTGACAATGCAAGGAGTTGCACGACGGTGTGCGGGTAGCATGGCGGGACATTTGGTGGCATGGTAGCTATGCATGAGCTGTGCAGGTGGTGCACTTGGTGACTGTACATGGGTGGGATGGCGATGGGCGACGAAAGCACGATCCAAGACAACGTTGTCTGTAGCAAAGATGCGGTGATGGGGCCACTTCGAGGTTGAAGGATTTCAGCATTTCGCTGAGCATGGGATATGTCAAGAAGGTTTGGTAAGGCCTACCGCTCTGATACCATATGAAAGGGAATGAATTGTTATATTTAGAGAAGAGCCTACTCTAGCCCTCTTTATATATGGAGGCTAGGATTAGAGTGCACATCATAGAAAGGAAACTACATAAATACTTCCGAAGAGGTGTGCCTCAAATTCCAACAAGAACAAGTGATTCCTTCATGGCAATGTGTTCATCTCCCTACTATATCTAGTTTCTAGGCTTTAGTGATTGCTGCTTCCCCCTCAACATCCCGATGGCAAACCGGTTACCCAGGATCCAACACATGTTTGGGCTTAGGTTAGGGTTATCTGCAGATGCACCCTTAGATTCTTAGGTTGGAATTAAAGGATGGATCCTGATCTTTCTTTGTTATAATTTATTTAACCACCTTTAATCCAAAAAAATCAACATAAAAAACACATTCTAATCATATATAATCAATATAACATACAAACACAATCACGTTACATCACAGTTACCATTTCAATCTTCTTAACCATCCAAACACATAATTCACAAAATCTTGTGAAGAGAGGTTAATCCAACAGTCCAACCCAAACGTACTTTGTTACCAAATGTGCAGTAAGAACTTTTGTTGCGCTTCTGCGGGAAGATATCTTGTAACATATTGTATGAATACTTGTGGATGACTGCTCACCTTCGATATCGTTTTTTTCCATTTTTTAATGTCTGTTAAGCTTTGAAAGCAATTCTGGAAAGAAACTTTCAGCAGAGAACATGATCTGTTATGAAATATCCATCTTTCCTCCTTTTTTGTCTGATTTTTTAAAAGCTTTTCTGAAAATAAATTAAGCAGAGAATATGATCCTTTACTAAATATCCACATAGATCGATTTTTTTATTTAGCAACAAAGTATGCTGCTTTTTGCGACCATTTTCAATGTGTTAAAGGGATGTTTTGGTAATATTGCATTGCACTAGCCTACAATACATCTAAATTTACCTACTGAAGGGAAAAAGTTGCTTAGCCCATCACACATTGGTTGTGTTATCTTATTGATTATCATTTTCCTGGAAAAAATTGCCTTAAATGAATTTCATCACTCTGGTTATTGCCTCGTACCTGTTAACATTTGTGTTCCACTTCACCCAAAAAGATTATATCCTTTTCCTTGAGAGAAGACGACATCCTATAGCTGATAGAGAACCACGGACTACATGCTAAAGCTGAAAGAACTGCAATCACAATATCTCAGTCACATCAACTTTACTTGCTTGTCATGTTTGCATTCCCTTAATTGTATCTTGAAAGAACTTCTATGTGATCTGCTTGGTTGATATCTCCATCATAGCAGATGTTAAGATCCTGTGAGTGATGTGCTTGAGGTTCTGCTATGGAGCTTTTTCTCATGGTTTGACATTTTTGAAGAGCTTTTAATGTATCTGTTTATTTGGTGGACATTTACAGTATATTTGTAATTGATTTGGGCTCTGCTCATGGAACATTTGTTGCAAACGAGCGGCTTACGAAAGATTACCCGGTCGAGCTAGAGGTTGGTCAGTCACTACGATTTGCGGCTTCTACCAGAATATATATTTTGAGGAAGAACATGGCTGCTCTTTTCCCTGCACCATCACTTCCTCCAGAAATCAAATTGCTCTCTCCTCCGGATCCTTCTAATGAGGAAGCTGTTTTGGCATACAATACGACATTGAACCGTTATGGGGTTAGCATATCAGATCTATCATCTAATTTAGTGGGTTTATCGACTGTCAGCGCTGGTGATGTCGGTCCATCGGAGAGACCTCCTAAAAAAGTACGAAAAGCAAGAGTGGCTTTTAGAGATCAGGTGGGAGGAGACTTGGTTCAAGTGGTGGGGATATCTGATGGTGCGGATGTTGACACAGAGCCTGGACCTATCGGTGTCAAGGAAGGCAGTCTTGTTGGAAAATATGAATCTCTTGTGCAAATTACGGTGATACCCAAAGGGAAGGAGCTGAATCCTCCAAAGGAGGATGGAGTCTCTCCTAAAGGGGTAACTGATAAGTTACAACAGGTACTTAACAAAGTCAAAAGTGCCCCCAAAACTGGTATCTATGATGACCTCTATGGTGATTCTGTCCCCGTGAAGGTGGGTTCATCATGGGCTTATAAATCCGCTGCTGTTGGTGACGAAAAAGCTGGTGGTACAAGTGCAGATAGCGAAGCACGGTCACACAATGCTTTGTCTGGCAGGAATGCTAAGAGAAGTTCAGCCTATGACAGTGATGATTAGTTTGGTGATGACGACTGAATGACATTTGCAAGAAGTATGCTCCACATCCTAGTTCTCCGTTTTCAACTCCTACCTCTTATCGAGATTATAGATTGCTTAGGCAAGTAGAGGTGTTCTTATCTTTTGTATACTGGAGCAATTTTGTTGTAATTTATGGTTTTGCTCTTGATTATCAGATGGGAAGGTGATTATTGAAACTGAATCCTGGTAATTTACAGTCGCTGTTCTTGTCCTTCTCAAATGCACACAAATCCATATTCTTTCTTGTGTTCTTGCGAGCAATTACCCTTTTGGCCCACGGGTGCTCCAGATGCAGGCTTAAAGCAGAATAACAAGAAGTGTGAGCGGTTACAAAGCTCACTTCATCTTACTTCTCTAAGTATTATGATCACAAATTCTTAATAAGGGAGACAGCTGCCCGGTTTCTAAGTACTTGATGAGGTGCTGTTGACATCATTCTTCTTTCCAGGGGAAAAAGTATGATTTTACAAAATGGCTACTATCTAAAACCCTTGTGGTTTTGGACCATCAGTTTAGTTTTCGACGGTTTAAGTTACACAGCAGAGACCTGGTGACAGTTTTAAGTGTTGCAAAACATGTGGTTTTGGATGGTCAATGTTGTTCTGAGATCAAGGTCAGCAAGGTTTTTAAAACATGAGATGTACTGATGTGATTTTCCCAATTTTGAGGTGAAGCCTAAAACCTCGTTTTTTTTCACCATCAAAATATGAAACTTCTCCAAATAAATATTGCATATCATTAGGAAAATTATATTATAACATCAATATATATGTATTTAAAATAATTAAAAGAATTTAGCTTAATATTCAATGTCGAAGAAGAACGAATGTAAACCAACATTATCGCTAAACTAATTGTTAGTAAAATGCACTTCAAAAAGTAGTGATCGCAAAATGTTATATAACTTTTGAGTTTGATTTCTAATTCATGTCCAACAAAAGAGATGAGACATTATGGGCATGTTCTAGGAAATCTTTACTTGTTGCCTCCAACGGCTCCATCTGCATCAAGGTCGTGATATTGCAACTTCAAAGTTGCTTCATCGTGTTCCTCATCGTTGACATTATGGACATCGTGAATCCCCCCATGAAGATTGATAATTATTTTACCTAAAATTTATATAGCGATGCTAATTTCTTATAGAATTCAAATAATTTTTACATTGCATAGTTAACGTTATCTTTTGTTTTTAGAGTAAATTACAATTTGGGTCCCCATCTATGGGTTCGATCCCAGAATGGGTCTCGATCTTTAAAATGTAACGATTCGGGTCCTAAGACTATTTAGGAAATAGAAATTTTGGGGTTCATGACGAATATGCCCTTGTTGGAAGGGAATGAGGGTTAGGATCCAACTTTGAAACAAGGGTATACTCGTCATTAGCCCCAAAAAGTTCCCTACATTAATGGCCCTGGGACCCAGAATCGTTAGGATTCAAAGATCTGGGACCTATTCTGAGATCAGACCCATAAATAGGGACCCAAATTGTAATTTACCCATATTTTATTCCTTTTCTTCTACACCATCCTCATCGAAGGGGGTGTTTAGATCACATCACACTCTTGCTATATTTTGTGTCCACATTGTTGAAGTTCTGACACCATTCATTATCAGCAGCCACATCACATCTCAATATGAGCTTGTGAGGTGGGCTCGTAACGGGGGTGACTTCAAATCAGATGATGGACTCATTGTCCTTGTCGACCTGAGTTCGAATTTAGTGGTGGACTTGTTAATTTGTAATCGATAACTCAATTCATGCAATATATGTATGGATACGTATGCGTGCGTACGTGTGCACTCAAACAGAGAGGGAACAAAATGCAATTTAGGTTTTTGTCTAGAATACACAACCTCACAGAGCCACTCTCCATTTTCTCATGCATGGATCCACAATCTTCAACTTACGGAAGAGATTTGAAAGGCTACTTCCTGACCTCCAACTTCAAACTCCGACTCTTACTCACTATACCACTCCTCCATATAGCCTCTTCACCGTCAAACTCCTTCCCACCTCACCCCTAAATCAGCTCTCCTCCCTTCATAGCATTGTTGCGCAACTATGTATGCATATTGTCAAATAAATATATGGACACGGGTATCACTATATCCTTATCTATTTTTAAATATGAATACAGATGCAAATACATATATTGACGAATATGACAACTATTTTGTCATTCCTTACTAAACAAACACCGATAAAAAAGGATACATGTTGGATACATATTACATTAGAGATACTCTAATGATTAGCTTAAATATGTATAAGATGAATGACACATGATATAAATATGCTAAATGTACTTATTCCATAACTGTTATATAAAAAAAGATGGCGTAAAATTGTGTTACATATGTTAAAAATAAAATCTTTAAATATATTTATATATGAAAACGGTATGGATATAGATATTTGCGAATATCAAATTGATATTCATATCCACATTTGAAATGGATACATATGCCAAAATCTATATAAAAGAGATATGGTGGCTGATAAGATACTTATATGTTATGATCCATATGCATTCCTATGCACAACCTATGTGTCACCCCTTCCTCACTCTCAGTTTTATTTAGCTGAGTTATTCTCCTCTAGTCATTCTGAGGATGAGCATGATAGCAAGTCAGATGATGTTTTTGACATCTTCTGTAGTTTGACTCTAGAACAAATTGAAATGGTGGGTAACCATTACGCAGACACATCTACCATCAGCACAAATCCCATAACACATACATAGGATGTTACAACATGGCCAAATCTTACCCTTACCCGAACTGAAGATTATACCACCAAACATGGCGCATGCTTTCCTCGCGGGTCCACATCGACAGTTTCCGATCTTTGTCAGCGCATACTTCCGAAGAGCAAGAATCTCATCTGATCGAGATTCTTGAAAGAAACCGCAAGGGCTATTGGGTGGATTATATCCGATCTCCGCAGGATAAATCCTGCTTTGTGTTCTCACCATATCTATCTTGATCATGACAACAGACCTTCCAGAGAGTTTCCGCGTAGGTTGAATCCCGTCTTACGCGATGGTGTCAAGAAAGAGATCACAAAATGGTGTGACGGAGGATTTATTTATCCCATCTCCAACTCTGAATAGGTTAGCCCATTACATGTTGTCCCGGAAGAAGTCGGGAATTCAGATGGTTAAGAATGAGAGTGGAGAGGAGATTCCAAAGAGAGTAACCACATCGTGGGGGTGTGCATTGATTACAGGAAATTGAACGTCATGACCAAGAAGGACCACTTCCCGTTGCCTTTTATAGACCAAGTCATAGAGAGGTTGGTAGGGAAGGAATACTTCTGCTTCTTAGATGGTTACTCTGGATACAATCAAGTTACAATTGCTCCTGAAGATCAAGAGAAGACCACCTTTACATGTCCTTTCGGCATGTATGTTTAGACGGATTCCCTTTGGATTATGCAATCCCCGGCTACATTTCAGAGGTGCATGCTTGCCATCTTTGCGGACATGTTCAGTGATTTTCTCGAGCTCTTTATGGATGATTTCTCGGTCTACAGTGAGTCCTTTGACGATTATTTAGTGCACCTAGAACAGATTCTTTAGAAATGTTGTGAGGTAGATCTTGTTTTGTCTTGGGGAAAAGAGACATTTTATGGTTACAAATAGGATCATGTTGGGGCATGTCATCTCCAAGCAAGGTATGGAGGTTGATCCTACCAAGGTGGATGTCATCAAGCGTCTCGATCCACCATCCAACATTAAGCTGTTACGATCTTTTCTTGGGCACATCGGCTTTTACTAATGGTTCATTCAGGATTTCTCTAAGATTGCTAGACCGCTAACTGAATTAATAGGCAAAGACAATGAGTTCTTGTTTGATGACAAATGTCTTAGTCCTTTCTCATATTAAAAGAGATGATCATCAGTGCTTCTATCCTAAAGCCACCTGATTGGTCTCTGCCCTTCGATATCATGACAAATGCTTTAAATTTTACGGTCGAGGCTGTATTAGGACATAGGAGGAACATACTTCCAGTTTCTATCCACTATGCCAACCGCACTTTAGATGATGCTCAGAGCAACTATGCAGTGACAGAGAAAGAGATGTTGGCAGTGGTATTTACATTAGACAAATTCAGATCATATCTTCTTGGCTCTAAAATCATAGTTTATACCGATCATTCAACTATCAGATTTTCAATGGAGAAGAAGCATGATAAGGCACGCCTTCTCAGATGGATTCTCTTACTTTAGGAGTTTGATTTAGACATTAGAGATAAGCCTGGGGTAAAGAACATGCTAGCTGATCACCTCTCCCGATTACATATAGAGCATCCTTCAGATGAATACACACCAGAGATTGCAAAGAGATTTCTAGACGAGAGCATCTTTGCAGTTACATAACTTCCATGGTATGCAGATATAGTGAACTTTTTGGTTAAATAGAAGAGTCCACAAGGTTGGCCGAAAGATCGAGTCGATAGGCTAGTGTCCAAGGCATGATACTACCATCGGGAGGATCCGATTCTTTTTTGTGAAGGATCGAATTGTATTTACAGGCGATGTATTCCTAAAGAGGAATATAATAGTGTCCTCACTCTGTGCCACTCCTAAAGGCAGAGGACATCATTCAGGAAAGAGGACAATGCAGGAGGTACTTCAGAGCGGATTTTGGTGGCCGACTCTTACTAGAGATGCTTATACATTCGTAAAGAGTTGCCCAAATTGTCAAAAAGTCGTAGGGACAGTCGGTGCTATAGATGCAATTCCTATGCATCCTGTTATCATTTGCGAGATTTTTGACACATGGGGAATATATTTTATGGGACTGTTTCCCTCCAGCAATGTCTTTGAGTACATTCTTTTCACTGTAGATTATGTTAGTAGATGGGTGGAAGCTATACCCGTATGAATCAACGACAACAAGACAATGTGTAGATTCATGAGGGAACTGTCGATCCCGAAAATCGCGGCTTTTAAAAGTCGGTTTTATCTTTTGTTCGTGGTAAAATAATGATGTGTCGTTTGTTGTAGGCGGCGATCAGAATCAGTCAAGAAAAAACCACAAATAATTATTCAATTTTTAATCGAGGGTTTTATGTTTATTTTACTTGGGCAAGTCCGAAGGTCGATCACAAGGAGGTAAAGGAACAACCTAGAGTTGTGTTTATCAAAAGTATTGCACGATTTTCAAGGTGGTCTTTTTTTGTATTTTAAATGCAAATAAGGGATGCAAGATGCAATTTCGACCTATTTTAGGACTAAAATATTGACTATGTTCAAACGATGTCCGAAAATATGAAACCTAGCCACAATGTAGATTATGACGAAATGAATGCACTACAATTGTTTTGGAATTTTTGGATGCAATATGATTTTTTTATGAATTTTTAAATGCAAACAAAATGATTTTCAATATTTTAATTATAATAAATTTTAAACCTACTTGTTTTCAAGAGATAAAATTATCTAAGATCTATCACTAGGTGATGGACCGCAGAAAAATCCTAACCTTGAAAATGTGAGATCTAATACCTATTAAAAATTAAACACTGAAATATGCAATATGATTTTTGCAGGGCAAAATATGCATGCAAATGCAAATCTTTTTAGGCACAATTTCAAATAGAATCAACTCTACAATGTGTGATTTTTGGGGAATTTTCATAGCAATGGTTAATCAACTATGAATTTTAGAGCACAGAATGGGCAAAGTATACAATTTTCCACAGAACAAATAATTATTAATTAACCACTGATCATAAAATTTTCACCATATGTCAAACTGTAGAGAGTTAATTGATGAACATCATGCAGTTTTAGATTAATAAAATAATGTAAAGAAGAGTCAACAATAATTGGGGAACATAGGGGTATACGTGCAATAAACAAATATAAAATAAATAAAGAAATAACTGCAGTGGGGGGGCTAAAATGTAAATACCGATACTTAGGGGGGAATTCTTGCAAAATTTCTGAGGGGCACGTGCGCAGCTTGAGTGGACTGATGCGCAAATAGGGGGAAGCTCTGGGATGTGAATGTAATTTACCCAAGGTCACGTGCAAGGCACGTAACCTGGGGATGATGTCACGCTGACGTCCCCCCACACGCACGCGCCTCGCACGTGGGGGGTCTCGGCCCTGGAGGCCAGTGGCTGTCGATTGGAAACGGCGGAGGGGGCTGCTCTTGGCGATGGAAACTTCAAGGGGCGGCTGGGCGAGCGATTGGCCAAGGCGGAGAAGCTCCTAGCACTGGCACTGGTGAAGATGACGTCGTTGGACACGAAGTTCTCGCAAAGGCAGTGGCGGAGCGAGATGAGATGGCGATGAGCGTCGGAGGTGAACGACGGTCTGTTGGAGTCGAAGTCGGAGGTGTCGATGTCGTTGGCTCGACGGGGATGAACCCGGAGCGAGGGCCAGTACGTCGGGGCGGAGCCTCGTCTGCAACGACCACCAGAGGCGGTCGGATCTTACTGATGACAGAGGGCGGGCTGTCACCACCGCCCTCTTGAAGCTCAATCGACAGATGAGGGGTGAGGTCAGAGGGTGCGGAGCTTAAATAGGATAGAGAGAGAGAAGGGGCCGACGATTGAAGCGAGTTGAGCGGAGGTTGGTTGGCGAGATTAGCGAGGCGACAGTTGGCCGTTGCGCGGCGCGAGGGAGGACGTTGCGAGGAGTCGTCGGCGGAGGATTTGGGGATGAGTTGGGGAAGACGACGGCCAGGCGCCGTTCGATCAAGCGAGATCGAACGACCCCTGTGGCGACACGTGGAGGGTCAAGGGGGAAACGGCGGAGCACGTGCGGAGCACGTGCCTGGGAGGCACGTGCGACGCACGTGCGTCCGTTAATTTTTTTTATAAAAACGAATATTAAAATGCCCAAAAATCGTTGACACGTGGTGGCCTCTAGGGCTGCCACGTGTCAGCACCAAAAAAATCGAAAGAAAAAGATTTTATAAAATGCAAAACAAATAGCAAACGACCTCGGATCAAAAAAGTTTCTTCATGAAAAATGCTCGTCTCGATGAGATCTAGGACTTTCAACAAAACTCGATCAAATGCACAAAGTGAAATTTTGGGGTATCCCATGCACATAGAATACCTTGATTTTTGGGTTTTATAATTTTTTTATTATTTTTAAATCAGATAAAAAATTCAGAAAAATATGGAGAAGTCAAAGATAATTAAAGACACCTAAATCTATTTTTTTCGATTTTTATTAATTAATAAAATATGTACAAAATATCGGGTCAAAAACCGCTAAAATACACAATGTACAAAAGAGGCCCAAAATCCAACTTTTACATATGAGCTCTGATTCACTTGAACTTGGTCTTGTTTTGAAGGTAATTAAATGTACATTAGTTCAAAAATGAGTAGGATCAAATCGGACACTGGATGGGGGAAATATGTGGCTTTAAATCCAAAAATCCTGAAACTAGGGTTTGGGTTTTTGATCCACTTTTTTGGGTTGGTATTTTTTTTGTATTTTTCATTTATTCTTGTTAGTTATATGTACACAATGGAGGTGGTTTTTTGTCATTCGGAGTTAGCATGAAGGAGTTAAAAATCCGGAAAGTTAGGCTATTTACAGGTCAACTGTGGCTTGGATTTTTGGCTTCTTATTTTGTGCAAAAATGATGGATAAAATGCCACTCTTATGCAAACATGCATAAATGCTAATTATGCAGAATAAATGCATAAATGCTGATGATTTTGAGGGAATTGAGCTTAATTAATGAGATTTAGAGTGATGAACCCGGGATTCATCATCTCCCTATACTTAAACCATGCTCGTCCCTGAGCATCAAAAAGAAATGCCATGAAGTGAAATGAGATTGGGTTCCATACCAAGACCATGAGCTGAAGGTGAAAATGAAACTAGACTCGACCTTTGGATTATTAGTGTGTCGGAACTTCTGCGAGACTTAGAATTTTAAAATCATTAGCCTTCCAGTTCTACACATCATTGTCACAATTTTGGCTCATAAGTCATCTTAGATCAATCCCCTTCCCAAAGTATACCCTATGAACATTGAACAACTGACTCATGTGTGTGAAGGGTTTTAGCTCTTCCCATCTAGAATGCCGGACTACCATGCTCCTCTCCTCTCCAATAACTCGTCCTCGGGGAGTCAGGTATTTCCTTCTAAGGTCTGTTGCGCTTTGTTCACAATCGAATGAGGGAGAAGTTAGAAGGGGAAAAGAACTGGAGGGTGGCCAGTGTAGTCACCTCTCCTTGTGAAGATGGCCAGTGTAGCCGAGTCTCCACCAGGATCTGCAGGTTTCTTGAAGCTTGGACCTTTTTGGTCTGATTTTATTTGGTAGTGCTTCTTTGTATTTGGAATATTTGGTGGTTTTTGCTTGGATCTTGTTTTGCCCCTACGGATATAGAATCTTTTTATTCCGTACATTTTTGGGGTCTTAGAAAAAAATTGTGCCCAACCGTCCATCCCTTTTCCGAAGCTTTATTTCCACCCGTACTCCAGTCTTTAGATTTCCACGCTACAAGAAAAGAGACTCACACAGTCTTCCAACATCCCATCCGAGTTGAGCTAAGTGCATAGTGCGAGAGTGCAAATTAATTTTCTATTCCAGAGTTGTACCCAGAATGAAGAGACCAGGTTAGACACTAAGAGTCAAACACTGTACATTGTCATGTGGAACTTAAAGAATTAAGTCAAAAGACCTGAAGCTCTTAAAATCCTATTGCTCGGTGAAGTTCCTCTAAAAATTAGGTGGATTAAGGCCAAGTCTAGACCACTCTCGGTTTCTACTCATAACTCGGTTCAGAACCCAATGACTTTTCACAGGTGTAGATGAATGTGATGCTGGATGAAGTGCAGGTGTGTGAAATGTAGACTTCTTTTTTTGTGATTTTTTTGACATTTTATGCAATATATTTTTTATGCAAAAATAGATAAGAAGCCATTTTTTTTCAAAAATATTTTGGGGGAAGGTTAGTGTTAGTAGAAAAACTCTTTTTTTTTTCTTTTGTTTGTTTTTTTCAAGTGAATTACCCACCCCGTAAATACATATAGACTTATACGAAAGTACGAGATATGGGTAAAATATATGTACGAAGTATATACACAGACTCCCCTATACTTAGCAAGTGCTGTGTCCTTAGAGCACAAGAAGCAGAAGGAAGACATAGCTCGGGCTAAGCGTAAGGGAGTGAAAATGTAAAGAAAAATGAAGCGGTCGGGATATGTGAATGAAGAGAGTATATACAAGTGTATGACGGTTCCCCCTATACTTAGGCTCTGGTCAGCCTAAGTATGGAAGAAGGGTGGAAGTGAAGTGATCGGGAGAAGGAGAAGGATGGTATCTACATATGGCATCGGTCCCCCCCCAATACTTAGGCCTTGGCCTAAGTAGAGGAAGAAGCTGTACAAGGAGACCGACGTGGTCGGGAGGGAGGATGGGTAGCCGATGATTAAGGTGGTTTTCGGTTGATCTTTTTGTGAGCCTGCGGTGGGAGATCGTAATGATGAGGCGGAGATGAGGCATATGATTCCCAACTATGATCAGTGTCATCCTCAGAAAAATCATGATGGATAATAGATGAAGTGTCTGAGTCAGATGAAAGATATCCATCATCAGAGTTATCCTCAGAGGAATAGTATTTGAAAGTGGACATACTCCAAGTATTCATGTCTTTTTGTTTCTTTAGTTGTTTTCTCAGAATTCGTTCTTTCTTGGGGTCAACCGGTTTGTCCTCGAATGAATACTCAGAAGCACCGATCTCAGTAAGCTCATACGAAATAATTCCAGTGTATTTGAAGAGGAGAGGGGCATCAGCTTTGGATGAATAGTAGTTAGGAACGGGAGTTGTCCAACGAGAATTGAATTTTGGATCCTTGCGAAGATATGGCTTAGAGCTACCGAACAAACTTCACTCATGTAGACTACCTTTTCCGGACCTGATGAGGGATCATCAGCTGATTCCTCTTCCGAAAGGTCAAAGGTAACTCTCTTTTTCTTTCTTCGTGAAGGTGTCGGTTCACTTGAGTATCCAGATGAATATCCATTAGAGTTCTTCTCCTTGGTCGATTTGTGTTTTGTTTGTTTACTCTTGGTCTTCTGAATGTTGGTGCACTCTCGATTTGGGATGATTTGGTTAAGGTATTCAGAGAATGTTGCTCCAAGGTGCGACCATGCATAAGTCTCAGGATCATAGAAGAATGATATGTCTATTTTGAGATCCTCGGGAATTGAAATACGAGGGAGAGTCTCTAAACCAATAGTCTCACCAACAACCGCTATCTCAGGTGTTGCATCGGGGTAGGGCTCTTCTACCTCTCCATGGTTGCGGCTGTAGGGGACTTCGTGGGTTTCCTCAGAAGATCGTGGTTCCTCAAAGACGTGGTCCGATCTAAGTGCTTCCAATGCTTTAAAATTTATTTCCCGATCTCACAATCAATAATTGCCTTAGCCAATGCTAAGAACGCTTTCCGAAAATGATTGGAGACTGGGTGAATTCTCCTTGATGCTCAATATCAATGATCGTGAATTCTGCTTTGAGCGGAGCACCTTGGAATTTTATGATGACAGAAATGATTGCTCTCGGCCGTTTTATCGATCGGTCTGCTAATTGAACAATCTCTCGTATCTTCCGAATCGGTCCGAGTTTGAGTTCGTGAAATACAGAGGTCGGGAGGATATTGATCGGTGCATCGTCATCAATCCGAGCATGGGTGAAAATTGTGTCTTTGATTTTGCAGTCAGATCTGAATAACCGCTTTACTATGCGGCTCTTGGTTTTTCTCCTCAACACCAAGGAGGAGGCCATTGACAAGATATGTCTTTCAATCTTTGTTCGTATCCTACCCGACTTTTTGTTCATTAATTTATCCACTATAAATCTTTTAAGGTCGGGGAAGTGTTCAATGCATGTATAAAGGGAAGTTCAAACATCAAGCATTTTCCATTGCTTCCCGTACAGTCGGATCCAAATTCCTTAGATCGTCTTCAGTCTCAATTTTTATGAAATTTTCTGAATTTTCAATTTTTTTGTAGTTTTTAAATATTTCCATTTTTTGGTATTTTCTGTGTGGTGCGGGGGTGTGGTGTGTTTCTCAGATGAGCAGGGGTTTGGGTGTTCTGAGTGCGAGTCAGTGGCATAGTCATCTCTAGGGGAAGAATATGCGGAAGTGATATTGTCAGAATCATCCCTGGGTTCTTGAATATCCTCAAAATTTTCAATCTCAGATACAATCATTTCCTCATCCATTTTTATGTCCGAGCCACCATAGAATGAGATTACTCGATCGGTGAATTTTTTCCATCTATCCTCCATTGATTTGAATCTTTTATTTATCCTCGAGATATCATCCTCAAAAATTGGTTCATGATCACTTATGGGAGCAGTCGATGTGTGTTCTTGTGATTCAATAATTTCATCTTCCATTTTCCTATATGTGCTAGAAGAGGAGTTTCTTGGAATGTCCAATGTATGATCCTTATTTTCTGAAAATATCTCCTCAATAATTATGGAAGGCGGCTGCTCATATGGTTCAGGCATGTGAAGTTAGTCCGAGTAGAATTTATTCCTTCGATCATGAGTGGTCGGATCTTGATATGGTGTAGTCAACATATAGGGTTCATGTGTTTTTGTGTATTCAGTCCAATCCTCTATATGATTGTCATGTCTGAAAAGGGGGTTGTCATGGTCAATCCAGGATAATGGTTGTTCATTGGTGTTCACTGGCGGGGACGACGGGAGATATGAAAAAGTGTTGAGTTCAATCATGTGGTTATCATCTCCTATGAATGATGGATTGACATTCACTGAATAAGAAGGATCAATTGTATGATCGACGTAGAGAGGATTGATATATGAAGAAGTGGAGACCTCAGTCGGTTGTTGGTCAGTCTGGTTCAAAAATAAAGGATTGCCATTCATGAAGCAGATCGGATTGGTGAAAAGAGATGGTGGTTGAGAGTCTCTTGGAGGAGGTGTTTTGGGTCTAACAAATACGAATTCGTTTTCATAGTATAGTTCTGATGGATCTTCGGATAAATGTTCAGTAATTTTTGAAAGAGTTGAACAAAATGATGGGTTGGATCTGAAATTTGGAAAAAAGTTTCATGATGAGGTTTAAATCAAGAGAGGAAAGAGATGATCGTACGGGATAGTTAAGATAATTTTTGTCAAATGTGCGGCTTTTGATTTTTTGTATCGGTTCACGCACTCCAATGCAAACACAAATCAAACCCCAGTTTCACCAACTCACACACAATGAAGCTGTAAGAGTTCGGCTATTATCTTTTCAATTTTAGTTGGTGATAAATCAATCTTGGCAAAAATTTAGCGAGCTGTTAGGTGTTGGAGTTTGGCTCTAACCTTAAGTGTCATCTCTCGCTCACTCAGAAAAATAAAATCATCCAATGTCGGGGTTGCTCTTCCGCATAAATTCTTGATTTTATGGGGTTTTAAGATTGGCTATATTTAGCAGTCCCAATTTTTATGAGGCGATCACTGAAAAGTTATATGAGCACAAAATACACGTTTACCGTCCAGTCCCAATTTCCTTTAGAATTATGTGATAAAACAAGAGGGAGGAGTTCGGGAAAAGCCGATGCACACGAAAACAATGATGTATGCTCAGTTAGAAGACTTACAGTGCTTCCTCGCAATCTCCATGTGGGACGCAATACAAAATTGTAAAATTATTCTAAATGCGTGCAAGCCGATGAAAAACCGCACCTAAGCAGAAAGTTCTATTAGCGGGAAAGAATTTATTTAAATTTTAGCTAAGTGGAACGATCTAATGTGCGTCTCAATTAAAGTGCAGTGTGGCTTAAGTCCTACAAGCACAATAAAAAATGTAAATGCTCTAAGAGCCGTATGTGCAGGTCTATCCTATTCGCCACTCAAATCGGGTGATGAATCCACATTTCATCATCTTTATTCTATCATTTTGGCACCAAAAACTCTAGCAAATTCCTATAAATACCTTTAATTTCATCATCTTAGCATTCATGCATGTGCATTCAATTAGTGTATAAAATACTGTAATTAAAGCCAAAATTATAGAATAAATATAAGAAAAGAAAAAGAATAAAATATTGTAAATATTTTATGATCCGAAACCCCGAGACCTAGGCATCTTGATGAATAGGTCGACAAGGAATAAAGTAGGGGGAGATAAGGGCCAAAAATACCAATAAAATCCCTTTTATTTTAGCCATTCTTTATTCATTTTGGGACCTATTTCTGGTTCCACTTTTTATACATCAATAAAGAAACTTTGTACATGAAAGTTGTAGATAATTTAATAAAGAAAAATACCAAATTGATTTCACTGAAAAATAATGTACAGACAAAAAGTTATGGTCTGAATAAAAATCCAGAATTCCAACTTCCCAGACCCGTATCTCACAAATGACAACTCCAAATGCAGCAAACTCACCTTTAATTGTAGATAGAATAAAATAAGCTATTTAATGGCGGTGGTTTTGCATTTGGTGGAGCTACGGTTTGAAAGTTGAGTTTTGGACCCACATTGTATAATTGTACAGATTAAAATATTCGATTTATTATTTATTCATTATTTTTGTATTTTTTTATTTTTATAATTATGTAAATATTACTTATAATAATTATGTACACTAAAATTGGAATAAAAACTTAAAGAAAATTCAAAATAAAAATAAACATATATAGACATACAGGTATTATACATATATGTATACCTATACAATACACTCTTTTATGTTATTAAATATACAAAACATATCAGAAAAATAAAATAAAAATATATTTGTGTATATAAAAGTATTTTATAATTTTAGAAAATAATAAATAAAAAATAATAAAATTAAAATACGCAAAATAAAAATAAAGTAATAAAGTATATAGGTATTATACCTATAAGGGGTGTAAATGTAAACTTATAAAAATATGCCTCATAAAAATAAATAAAAATCAAAATAAAATACTACATAAAATTTTAAGCATTTTTATTTAATAACCAAAAATTAATTCAGCCATTTTCGATTTTTAAATGAATTAATAAGATTTTTTGGGTCTTTTCCCTGGTTGGTCCACGTAGACCAACCATGTACCTCCGATTGTTGACCGGCGGGTCAACAGTCTGTCCTTGACCCCTAGGTCTGCGTTGGCCTCGATTTTTTCCCGCTTTTGCGGATTTTTTGAGGCCACGTCTTTCATCGTTGAGGTTGCTTCCTTCGGCGATTTTGTACCTGGTACCATCACCTCCATCGCCGACCTACCAGATCTCCCTAGATCTTCTCCGCGCACCCGTGATCCTGCCTCGAATTCTGCTACCTCTCCATCCTTCAAAACCAAGCCCGCGATCTTCCTTGATTTTTTGAACCCCAATTCTTGACTCTCTCGTGCCCCTAGTGAGCTCCATCGTCTCCTGGAGGTGACAGCTCCAGGATTGACCCTTCCAGGTGGCAGACCTGCGGCTTAGGGTGTTCCTCCGACCTCTGTGGTTTCCCCCATCGAGGTACACCTTCCCTCGCCCTTCCTGGGCTCGAGGCAGTTTAATCCGCTTCGTTTTCGCTTTCATTTCGTTCCTTGCAGTTAGAGCTTCATTTCCCACTTTGCATCCACTTCTTTCGCATATCGATTCGCTCAATCGATCGTAGCTGGAGCCATCTCCGGCCACCATCATTTTTCGCGCCATACGCCGCCACATCCCCATTCCATCTCGCCACGTGATCGGGGCACTTTGCCCCCGATCATATCACACATTTTTTGGTGCAGGTACTTGGACATCCCAACGCGTCTGGGGCGTTCTTGGGAAGTCGCCGGAGCACCTGGAGCTTCGCAGCTTCCTCCTCGCCGTGGAAGAGCTCCGGAGTTCTTCGCGCCATTCCGTTGCCTCCAGACATCAGAGGGACCCTGCAGCGATCTCCTGGGCCCATTTTGAAGCACGCCGACCGCCGGAGCAAGGAGTTATCGCCGGAGGAAGGTCGCCACGACGGCCCTTCTTCCCTGTTCTTCCAGCGTGCCTCTGCGCCGTCCGATCGACGCCCGCTCCTCCAGGCATCCATCTAACGTCCGATTGAAGCCCCCAGCTACCGTAGATCTCCGTGCGGAGATCTAATCCCTGGCGTCGGATTTGATGGGATATCGCGGCCTCTCGCATCGATACGTGGCATAAGTGCCACCTTCTCGGCCGTGCGATCCGCCCCCTTGATTGGGTAATTTTGCCTCATACCCAGTCGAATTTTGTATTTAGTAGAAGACATTTAAACTTTTAGTATTTACATATAGGTACTCCGCCACGTCACCTCACGTGACCTGTACACGTGAGATGTGGGCTTTTTGCACCGAGGCCCTCAGTCGTTGTAGTATTTCGTTTCAGTACCAGAAACTCTATATTCAGTGTGAAATTTTTGGAACTTTTGCATGTGAACCCCCAGCTTTTGTGGATATTACATATTGGTCCTCGCCAGGCGCGTGCAAGTCACGCGCCTTGGTGGGAAAATTGCTAAGATACCCGGGCGGGTTTTGTAATTGGTGTTTGGCACTGAAAATCAAACTTTAAGTGTTAATTTTTGAGGAAAATTACATGTATGCCCCTGGACTTCTGGATATTTGCACTTATACCCCTACCAGGCTGTGATATTTTTGTGTGCTTGTATTAATAAATTAGGGCATCATTTTAATTCCAAAAATTCCACAAAAATTAAATTAGGTTCCTGTCAACTTGCATTTGCACGCCATACTTTTACATTACATTTTTATTTCATTTTCATATTTATTAAAAATCAAAAATATGCTTTTTATTTTCTGTTTAGCTTAGAAAATGCCAAAAATATTAAAATACCTCGAAAAATTCCAAAAAATTCCCTAGTATGTATTTTACCTATTTTAGTGTCAGTCCACAAACCACTAAAAATTGCAAAAGAAAAATCTTAAAAATTGGAGAACCCTAAAAATCTCTATAAAAATCTAGAAAATCATAGAAAAATCACAAAAATACAAACTCAGTTGCCGTGTCTCCCTGGTTTTGTTGTCTATATTTTAAAATTAATTTGAGGAATTTTAGGTACTGTTTAGTATTTTTCAACCTCATTTTAATTTCGGCCAACAAACTTATTCACTGTTTTCCCCTGTTTTGCCTATTTAAAATACCAAAAACACCTTGAAAAATACCCAAAAATCACAAAAAATAAATTTTTTTTAAAAATATCAAAAATATTTTATTTCTAAATTTTTGGATATTTTTTTTGTATATTCTTATTAATATTCTACCTTCTCTTTTATTACATTGTCTTTATCTTCCAATATTGAAAAAGAAAATAGAAAAATATAAAATATAAAATATAAAAATCAGAACATTGAAAAGAAAAATACAAAATAAAAAAAATAATTAAAACAAAAAAGAATTAAAAAAAATTAAAAACCCACAAAAGTATTTGCATTGCATAGTGTAGACAACACTCACATACACACACACACATTTATTTGATTCTACCCTGTTTGCTCCCTGTGTTCGAACTCTCTGCATACTTGCTTGCTATACATTTTGTGCAGAGTTAAAAATAAATTCTAACTCCACATTTGTTTCTAATTGTTGATCTGTAGTGTGGGTTAATTGTTGATTTTACTCCAGGATTCATTGTGAGTTGTCACAGCGACGGTTATCTCCGCCTTGTGTGAGATACAATTTTTTAGACTCCGTGAATTTTGGCAGAATCATCGAGCCCCCCCCACCGGAGAGTAAACTGGCCACGACACATCACAGAAAAGTTCAAGGTCTTTTTACATGCGCGAGAGTCCAAACAGGCACCGCTAAAAATGAGCAAGTAAGTAAAATTGCAGAAATTTAAAAACCTAGACTCTACGCTCTCTCACGACTCGACTCGATCTTAGTTTAATTGTGGCTTTACGGATGTCGGTGAAGATGCGTCGGTTTCTTGAAAACCGCTCCACGTACGCCGGGTACCTCACAAGAAAAATAAGAGAGAGGATGTCAGAGAGTGACTTAAAAAATAATAAATGACAAGAAAAGAAAAAGAAAAAATAAATGCAGGAAAATAAATAGGATTTATAATGAATACAAAATTCCTTAATCTTAGATCAACTACCCGAATGTTGCTCAGAGCAACTATACAGTGACAGAGAAAAAGATGTTGGCAACAGTATTTGCATTAGACAAATTCAGATCATATCTTCTTGGCTCTAAAATCATAGTTTATACCGATCATTCAACTATCAGATTTTCAATGGAGAAGAAGCATGATAAGGCACGCCTTCTCAGATGGATTCTCTTACTTTAGGAGTTTGATTTAGACATTAGAGATAAGCCTGGGGTAAAGAACATGCTAGCTGATCACCTCTCCCGATTACATATAGAGCATCCTTCAAATGAATACACACCAGATATTGCAAAGAGATTTCTAGATGAGAGCATCTTTGCAGTTACATAATTTCCATGGTATGCAGATATAGTGAACTTTTTGGTTAAATAGAAGAGTCCACAAGGTTGGCCGAAAGACCGAGTCGATAGGCTAGTGTCCAAGGCATGATACTACCATCGGGAGGATCCGATTCTTTTTTGTGAAGGATCGAATTGTATTTACAGGCGATGTATTCCTAAAGAGGAATATAATAGTGTCCTCACTCTGTGCCACTCCTAAAAGGTAGGAGAACATCATTCAGGAAAGAGGACAATGCAGAAGGTACTTCAGAGCGGATTTTGGTGGCCGACTCTTACTAGAGATGCTTGTACATTCGTAAAGAGTTGCCCAAATTGTCAAAAAATCGTAGGGACAGTCGGTGCTAGAGATGCAATTCCTATGCATCCTGTTATCATTTGCGAGATTTTTGACACATGGGAATATATTTTATGGGACTATTTCCCTCCAGCAATTTCTTTGAGTACATTCTTCTCGCTGTAGATTATGTTAGTAGATGGGTGGAAGCTATACCCGTATGAATCAACGACAACAAGACAATGTGCAAATTCGTGAGGGAACTGACGATCCCGAAAATCACGGCTTTTAAAAGTCGGTTTTATCTTTTGTTCATGGTAAAAGAATGATGTGTCGTTCATTGTAGGCGGCGATCGGAATCAGTCAAGAAATAACCACAAATAATTATTCAATTTTTAATCGAGTGGTTTTATGTTTATTTTACTTGTGCAAGTCCGAATGTCGATCACAAGGAGGCAAAGGAACAACCTAGAGTTGTGTTTATCAATAGTATTGCACGGTTTTCAAGGAGGTCTTTTTTTGTATTTTCAATGCAAATAAGGGATGCAAGATGCAATTTCGGCCTATTTTAGGGACTAAAATATTGACTATGTTCAAGCGATGTCCGAAAAATATAAAACTTGGCCACAATGTAGATTATGATGAAACAAATGCACTACAATTTTTTGGGGTTTTTGGATGCAATATGAATTTTTTTATGAATTTTTAAATGCAAACAAAATGATTTTCAATATTTAATTATAATAAATATTAAACCCATTGATTTTCAAAAGATAAAATTATCTAAGATCTATCACTAGGTGATGGACCGCAGAAAAATCCTAAACCTTGAAAATGTGAGATCTAGTACCTATTAAAAATTAAACAATGAAATATGCAAAATGATTTTTATAGGGCAAAATATGCATGCAAATGCAAATCTTTTTGGGCATAATGTCAAATAGAATCATCTCTACAATGTTTGATTTTTGGGGAATTTTCGGAGCAATGGTTAATCAACTATGAATTTTAGAGCACGGGATGGGCAAAATATACAATTTTCAACAGAATAATTAATTACCACTGATCATAAAAATTTTCACCATATGTCAAACTGTAGAGAGTTAATTGATGAACATCATGCAATTTTTAGATTAATAAAATAATGTAAAAAAGAGTCAACAATAACTGGGGAAAACAGGGGTATACATACAATAAACAAATATAAAATAAATAAAGAAATAACTGCAGTGGGGGGGCTGAAATGTAAATACTGAGACTTGGGGGGAATTCTTGCAAAATTTACGAGGGGCACGCGCGCAGGCTTGAGTGGACTGATGCACAAATAGGGGGAAGCTTTGGGATGTGAATGTAATTTACCCAAGGTCACGTGACCTAGGGCTGATGTCATGCTGACGTCCCCCCACACGCACCACCTCGCACGTGGGGGGTCTCTGCCCTGGAGGCTGGTGGCTATCGATTGGAAACGACGGAGGGGGGCTGCTCCTAGAGATGGAAACTTTGAGGGCGGCTGGGCGAGCGATTGGCCAAGACGGAGAAGCTCCTAGCGCTGGCATTGGTGGCGATGACGTCAGTCGGAGACGAAGTTCTCGCGAGGGCAGTGGCGGAGCAAGATGAGATGGCGACGAGCGTCGGAGGTGAACGGCGGTCTGTTGGAGTCGAAGTCGGAGGTGTCGATGTCGTTGGCTCGACGGGGATGAACCCGGAGCGAGGGGCAGTACGTTGAGGCGGAGCCTCGTCTGCAACATCCACCAGAGGCGGCCAGATCTCACTGATGATGGAGGGCGGGCAGTCACCACCGCCTTCTTGAAGCTCAATTGGCGGATGAGGGGTGAGGTCGGAGGGTGCAGAGCTTAAATAGGATAGAGAGAGAAGGGGCCGGCGATTAAAGCGAGTTGAGCGGAGGTTGGTTGGCAAGATTAGCAGAGCGGCAGGTGGCCGTTACGCGGCGCGGGGGAGGCGGTTGCAAGGAGTCGTCGGCGGAGGATTCGGGGATGATTTGGGGAAGACGACGGCCAGGTGCCGTTCGATCAAGCGAGATCGAACGACCCCTGTGGCGGCACGTGGAGGGTCAAGGGGGCAACGACAGAGCACACGCGGAGCACGTGTCTGGGAGGCACGTGCGACGCACGTGCGTCCGTTAATTTTTTTTATAAAAATAATATTAAAATGCCCAAAAACCGCTGACACGTGGCGGCCTCTTCGGCCGCAACGTGTTAGCACCAGAAAAATCAAAAGAAAAAGATTTTGTAAAATGCAAAACAAATAGCAAACGACCTCGGATCGAAAAAGTTTCTTCACAAAAAATGCTCGTCTCGATGAGATCTACATTCATGAAGACATCAAAACCAAATTCGATCAAATGCACAAAGTGAATTTTTGGGGTATCCAATGCACAAAGAATACCTTGATTTTTGGGTTTTATAATTTTTTTGTTATCTTTAAATCAGATAAAAAATTCGAAAAAATATGGAGAAGTCAAAGATAAATAAAGACACCTAAATTTATTTTTTTGGATTTTTATTAATTAAGAAAATATCTACAAAAATATCGGGTCAAAAACCGCTAAAATACACAATGTACAAAAGAGGCCTAAAACCCAACTTTCACATATGAGCTCCGATTCACTTGAACTTGATCTTGTTTTAAGGTAATTGAATGTACATTAGTTCAAAAGTGAGTAGGATCAAATCAGACACTGGATGGGGGAGTTATGTGGCTTTAAATCCGAAAATCCTGAAACTAGGGTTTGGGTTCTTGGTCCACTTATTTGGATTGGTAATTTTTTTTGTATTTTTAATTTATTCTTGTTAGTTATATGTACACAACTAAGGTGGGTTTGTGTCATTTGGAGTTAGCATGAAGGAGTTCAAAATCCGGGAAGTTAGGTTATTTACAGGTCAACTGTGGCTTGGATTTTTGGCTTCTTATTTTGTGCAAAAATGATGCATAAAATGCCATTCTTATGCAAACATGCATAAAGGCTAATTATGCAGAATAAATGCAGAAATGCTGATGATTTTGAGGGAATTGAGCTTAATAAATGAGATTTAGAGTGATGAACCCGAGATTCATCAGGAACACATTATTTTGTGGTTCGGTATTCCATGTATTCTCATTTCAGACGGGGGTAGCCACTTGATTAATAAGGAGGTGAAAAAGCTAGTGAACAATTATGGTATTGATCAAAGAGTAGCTTCTCCTTACCACCCGCAGACGAACGATATGGTTGTAGTCTCAAATAGGGAGGTGAAATCCATTCTTCAGAAATTAGTACGACCGGATAGGAAGAACTGGTCACAACTTCTAGACCAGTTTCTTTGGGAATGTCCTACTGAATATAAGACTCCCTTAGGTACTTCACCATTTAGATTAGGTTATGGGAAGCCATGCCATTTTCCTGTATAGATCATGCACAAATCCAAATGGGCTATTAGAGAAATTTCACTTGAGATGCAGAAAGCAGGATCCAAGAGGAAGTTAGATCTGAATGAGCTAGTAGAGATTTGAAATCAGGCATATGAGAACACCCTCATTTATAAGGACAAAGTGAAGAGATGACATGATAGACATATTCGTCTCAAGACCTTTGTCCCTAGGCAGAAAGCATGGTTGTTCAATGCACGATTGTGAATTTTTCTTGGCAAATTGAACAACAAGTGGGAAGGACCATACATAATCAAAACAGTGCACGACAATGGTAGTATTGCTAGATCAGATGTGTCACCTGGTACAAAGCCATTTGTAGTAAACAGGCATATGCTGAAGCACTTTATGGAGACTACGGATCATCTAGATCGAGTTGAAGTAATCTACTCTGTATAGGATGCATGACTACTCTTCCACTTCATTCCATCCTGTACAGAGACTTGTGAAGCCTTTTGGTTTTTCCTGGAGTACACTCCTGTATATTCTTCGTAGACCACAATCGTCTCCATTTTTTGTTTATCTTATATGCTTAGGATACCAGATTCTAAGTATAGGGGGGGACCGATTACCCACTGATTCTTGACTTTTGATTTTGTTCTTTTTACTTTTCTTTTTTATATATTTTCTTTTACACTAATAACTGGTCCCTAATTTTGACCACACTCTTTTCTATACTTAGGATTCCTTATCCTAAGTATTGGGGGGACCGAGTGATTTCATTGATTTCATTTTTCCTTCTTCATTCCTTCGATTATATATTCCTCTTCCTCATCCATCACCTCATTTTTTCCACTATACTTACCATGACCTGATCATAAGTATAGGGGGGGTCAATTGACTTCTATTCTTTCGTTCTTCTTCACCCACTTTTACTTAGCACAAGTTATGCCCTCCTTTTTCTCTTTTGATGCTATAAGGACTGATGAATCTGCGATTCATCACTCTAAAAGTTGAAAATAGAGCTTTGTTCCCGAGTAATTAGAGGCATATTTCTACTTATATCGCATAATTAGCATTCATGCATACATTGATAATATCTGCATTTTAGTATTCGTATTTGCATAAAATAAGAAGCCAATTTCACTTGTAAATATTCACCTGTATATTAGATAAAATACCCTATTTGTATATATTTTATACTAACTCCAAATGCAATAAAACTAACTCTATTGTGTATATATTACTAACACTAATTAACGAAAAATATCTAAAAAATACTAACTTGTAAAATCGACCAATAAAACTCCAATCCAATTTTGAAACCATGAACCTTAAAATGTGCATATCTCTCTCATATAGCCTCCGAAATAGGTCTACTCACTCTTAGAACACTCCATATTAAAAGACCTTTAAAATGGGACTAATTTCATCCAATTTGGAGCTCGTATGAGAAAGTTGGGTTTTTGGGCCACTTTGTACTACATATATGTATAAATTTTATCTTTGTATTTTTTGTATCATACTTGACCTCATCTCTTCTTTGGTCAACATGAAACTTGTAGATCTCATCAAGATCTACAACTTTCATGTTTGGAGTTTTTCCAAATTCGGTCCCCTTCTCTTTCTACACTCAATTCTCTGTCCAACCAATCACAACAGGCCACGTGGCGCCTTCTGGTTGCGCCACGTAGCCCGCTACCCTTGGCCTCATCCACCCGCAGCCACAGCCGTTGGATTACCCACTTAGATCCAACGGCTTAGCTGCCTCCACGTACGCCTCGATTTTTAGCCATCCGATCATCTCCATCTTCGATCCTAACCGCCCGTTAGTGCCCTTACCAGAGCTTGCCGCGTGGCGGCATGTACACCGCTAGATCACATCCCTGATCTTCCATCACAGCCGCTTCTTCCTATGGCGCCCCTCAGCCCTTCGATCAAACACAGCTTTCCATCACCGCCCTCCATTTGCGCCGCAAGCTGAGCACGCCACGTGGTGCTTTGAGAACCGCCCGATCACGCCCTCGATCCCTTCATCCAAACCGCTCGATCTACTCTTTATTCCCACCGTCAGATCGTTACCCAGCCTTTCATCTGCACCATCCATTCCCGCCATATTCCCCTCGCACCACGTGGCACAATCAAACCCTTGATCGATTCGCCTGCGATCTAATCCTACCCGGTCATTATCGCTTCGATCACCACCGTTGGATCACAAGATCCAACGGTGGAGACTTCGTCTCCTACCTCGGGTGCCCCTCTCTCCCACGTTCTCTGCCTTGCGGGAGGGGCGCACCCTTCCTATTCTTGGCAGCGCCTCGACCACGGCAGACGATCACCACCACCTCCACGATGAGCCCCACTCATCCCTTATCCTCGCCAGCTACTCTATAACCCACGTCGACCTCCAGCTCTCTCAAACGAACTTCGTTAACCTCGCTCCATCAACAACATGGCCGGGACCTTCAACCTATAAATCCCCCCTCTCCGGCCATTGTCGCCGCTATCCCGCCATTCCAGAGAGCTTCCCTGAGCTCCGATCTTCCGATTGGTGACAGCGATTTGACGAATCGTTGAGCGAAGAAGGGTTTTCTTCTCCGGTGAGATCCACGGCATCTACGCCGTGTCGCAGCTGCCCTCCGTGACGCTGCACGAGCTCAGGGACCCACCGACACTTCGAGCGATGACATGGAACTTCCAGAGGAGTTCCAATCCCCAGGTGATACCTCCATCCCTCTCCAACTTGATCTTCATTTTTCTTCAATTTTCCTCCTTGATTTTCGCCGCCTCCGGTCATCCTCTCGCCTCGCTCTCACCTCGCCGAGCTCCGCGACGGAGCTCTCCTCCTCGCAACACCCTTCACGCAATCAGGCACTCCACTTCGCACGCCACCAGCTCCAGCTCCGCCACTTGGCCGGAGCACCATCGTCGGAGCATCTTCCCTTCACTCTAGGCCTCGCCACCCCACCTTCACCTCTCCACTTGCTCGCACGAGCTTCGACTATACTTCTAACACTCGCAGGTCCCTCCTCATTTACTGATCGGAAGTCCGCCGGGGCCCCTTTGGAGCTTTGCCGCCATAGCGCTCTGATGCCCTTCTCCAGCTCCTGAGACCACCAGCATCATCGCCGCACTTCCGTGCACCTTCTGGGACATCTTCGAACCGTCGACGAGCTTCACCGACGTCTGTAGGGAAGGGCGGAGCAAAGGCCTCATCGCCGGAGCCCCGCCATCTCCTCCGCAGGCGGCGGAGGACCATTGAGGGAGAAGGGTCCGCATCCGTTCGATCATCCTGATCGAACGGTTGAGAGTCATCCACGTCGCCATCCGTCCGTAGCTACAGTCAACCGTTGGATCCTTCTAGATCCGACGGAGCTTAGTCCGCCACGTCACCGACATCTGGAGCCTTATGGGAGCCGTTGGATCTTTCCAGATCTGACGGCCTCTGATCTCGCCACGCGTCTTCACCGCCATCCTTTGGATCCATCGTGATCCAAGGGTCTTCATCACGCCACGTCGACGAAGACCGAGCCTCAACTCCGACCCTAGGTTCGGACTACCCGAGGCTACGCTGAGCCTCACTCCAGACCTCCAAGAGTTCCCAAGCCAAGTCCCGAGCCTCCGAAGCCACCCGAGCCTAGGCCGACCCACGTGAGGAGCATGTGCGGCCTGGGTATTTTGCACAGAGGCAATGGAACTTTTCATAATTGCATAAAGGTCCCGGTGAAGCGCAGCCCACGTGAGGAGCACGTGCCTTGTGGAGAAATTGTACTCGAGTCCCCATCATAATAGGTAATTGCATTTACGTCCCTGTCAGCATATTTACTTTATGTAATTTTATTTTCCTGCATTGCATTTATACCCCTGTGTTTGCACGCATCCCTAGGTTGTATTTTACATCATTTTTAAATTCCAAAAATTGCATTTTGTTGAGAAACTTATCCTCTGTCTATTGGGCCACATGTCATGATTTTGAAATTTCAGTGGATTTTTAAATGAATTAATTGGTTGCTTTGTGGAATATTTTGCCCAGTGACACCTTTTAATTTTCAGTTAATTCTCTGTTATTCTAAAAATCCTCAAAAATTCACAGTAGCTTAAGGACAGTACTCTTAACTTGCCATAAAAATTTCATGTCATTTGCACTCATATCGAGGCCTAAATAAATTGTTGAGTGGTTTTCGCATTTTAATTTTAGTAAATTCATTTCACATTGGAATTAAGATTTGTCAATTTTCCTGGATTCCTTGAGTGATATCTAGGATAATTTTATCTCTTGAAGAAATTGTGATTTGTTATTTATTAAAAATAAAACAGTGAAAATCACCCGGTCTACATATTTTAATTTACAGTAAATTCATTTAGTGTCTAAAAATTCCAAAAAAATTAGGGTAGATCATTTTCATCATAATTAATCATCTGGCCAATTTTTAGAATTTTTGGACTTCATTTGATATCTTAATTGAATTAATTGTTATCTTGGCCTGTGGGTTGCATGTGTCTGCATAGAAAATAGAAAAAGACCAAAAATATTCCCTCTGAAAATCTCACACTTGGATTTTGCTAAAATTTGACCTAAGGAGACAGCTGCCTCCCTGAGTTCGACCTTGGACTTTACCAAGTTAAAAAAAATCTGTCGCTTAAAATTAACTTAACATTAATTGATAAGTGGTTTTTGATTAGCCTCTCGTGTCCGACTGCAACGAACACTTAAACTTAATTTGGACCATTAATTTGACCGAATTAACATAGGGTGCGGGAACGGCTATCAAGGACATAGCACAAGCTAAGTATAGGGGGTACGTATATATTTTATATATACTTCTGTCCATAACTCGTACTTTTATGTATTTTCTATATTTATAAAATCCATAAAAAGTGAGTGACGGTTAATTTAAATCCACTTATTTATTTATTTTATTTATAAAATCATGTAAATAAATAAAATATGCCTAAAATCCTTATTTAAAATTATTAATTTAAAAAATTTATTTAAATTGTATATTTAAAATTTGTATATAATACTAATTTAAAATTTCATTTATTAAATATGTGCAAAATTCATTTATTCCTTGTAAAATTATTTGTATTTAAAATTTGTAGAATATATTAATTATTTAATCTAGATAAAATATGGGTAATTTGTCTTGTAAAAATTCTTGTAAAGAAACTTATTTATAAAAAATACAAAATCCATAAAAATGTAAAGTCTAAAATCCATAAATTACAAAATCCTTAAAATTCATATAAATGAGTAAGATTCATAAAATATTCTTCACAAAAACATGGTTGCATTTGCATTAGTATTTTTTAGAATAAGTTTGATTTCTAGAACTAAAGATTGGTAAAAGTCTAAGGGATGGAGCTTGATTATGGCGTTTGACTTTCGTTGAAAAGAGCCTAGTTAGGAACTGCAATTTAGACTCTTCAAGTCTTTGACTTAAATTTGTGGGTTTCATGAGACCATGTTTAAGAAGTCAACTCAAAAGTGCCTAAGTAGAACACTTGTTGTTATCCATTCAACTCTTCATCAGTGAATCAATTTTTGACACATGCACTTTACACTTAGCTCGACTTGCATGGGGATGCAAAGGACAATCCATTTTAATGGTGCATTTTCATCCTTGTCTAGTGACACTGACGTCTAAAGATGAGAGAGATTGGGTTTGCAATAATCGCTTCGGATGAGGGAAGGATCTACTGGCACAATTTTTCCAAGACCTCAAAAAATTAACGAAATGAAAAGATGCTATATCCATCGAGGCACAAAAGATTGATGCAGCGCAAGCAACATTACAAAGCCAATTCAAAGAAGAAGACACCAAATACAAATACGACCACAATGGTCTGAGCTTCCACCTAAAAGCCTGCACATCTTAGTGGATACTTAGCTACAATGGCTGGGCTTCACAAGGAGATGTGTCTACACTAGTCGTACTCCAGTTCTTTTCTCATTCTTCTACTTGCTCTCTATATTCGACTGCGGACACTTCACATACTGACCTTAGAAGGGAATACCCTCGAGGAATGAGTTGTTGGATGAGGAACCAATGGGAGTGTATAACTGGGATGGATGGTTTCTTCGCTTCTTTCAAAGAGAGAAGAGCTAAAACAATTCACACACAATAGAGATTGATTTCAAGATTGATAGAGTTTGCGATATGAATGAGTGGATCTGAGATGGCTGTTGACGTGACCCTAAATAAGGATTTGTGGAACTTGAGGACTATTAAGACTAAAATCCTAATCCTAGTTAAGGCTCCGATAAAATGCTTGTTTCATGCCCGATCGAGCTCTGTCCTGTCTGTTCTCATGAATTGGTTTAGGAAAACGAATTCATTCTAACTTTCTTTTTATCCCCTTATTTTTCAAATAAGTGGTTGCTAATGGACCAACAAAGTTTAAGTATAGGGGGTTGATGAATCTATTATTCATTAACATTTTTTTGCATTTTGTCTTAAAACCCTTAACAAATACAATATCCATTAATTTCCTAACCACAACTGGGTTTCTGGCCTATTTATTTTATCTAGAATACATTATTTATTATAATTTTTGATTATTTTCTTTATATTGTATTTTAACCCTAATTTATTTCATAATTTTTGGATCTTAGTTATTATTTTAAATAAATTAAAAACCCTAATGTATAGGTAAATTTGTACTACATCTTTTACATCCATATTTATTAATATACTTAAATTAATTTATTAAAATCCACAAAAATTAACACATACTTAATTTTTTATCCTAATATTTAATAAAATATAAAAATGATATAATATTTATTACTTTATTAAATTTAAAAGCCAAAACCTATTTACTAAGTATTATTTATACATATTTATTAATATAATATTTTTAATTTATAAAATATTTATTAAAACTGATTATACCATAATTTAGAGTATTTAATTATCTATACTTTTCATTTGTATAACTATTTAAAATAAACTTATTTACTATTTAATATTTAATTTATAATATATATATTCATCATCCGACCAACCAGGTGTTGACATGTGTCAACAACTGTTGCTTTCTTCTCCACGAACAAGAACCGTTGTTCAGTTCTACCAGCCAACCTTCAACAACTTCTACCCACGCCATTGTAACTTTTTTAAGCGATCTAAACCCTCAATTCTCCTCTCCTAACAATGTACATCCACGTCCGTCATTGATTCGTACCTAACTGTCTTCGATTCACTATATAAAAGCTCATCAAGTCAGCCATTAACAACTAACTCTCATGAACCCCCAGTTCCAGTAGCCGACTACCAATCTTCTAATCCTCACTCCACCTCACTCTGGCCGTGACAGGACCTGAGGTCCGCCTCGCGTGGAAGAAGGTTGACCGGAGGAGAAGTTCCATGGTTGAAGCTCTACCTTGCATCGCACCGCCGCTACGTCCAGCTCCGATAAGTACGCCTCGTCGAGAAATCAACAGAGGTTCATATAACCTTAAAATAGAGGTCATTCATCCATTTTCTTTCATTTAATTTCTCATTGCTCGTGTCGTGATTAGCAACTTTAAGTGCGTAATTAGGATATTTAATCTTCCCTCTTAAACAAACATCTAATCCAACATTCAAATTTGCTTCGAATCCTTTCCCAATCGCTACCCATTCCTTCCATTTTCCTTCATTTTCATTTTCTGGAAAACATATATTATTATCTGCAATTTCTTGATTGACCAATTCAATCATGAATCGAGTAGCAACCATTTACTTGCGGGTATTCAACACATCTGGAGCATAGAACTAATCACTTGGAGGCGTATCCTTCGAAGAAAGATCATTTCAATATGCTTTCCTTGCATTTGATCTTCATAGCTGATCCGCCTTCTTCGATTCAACTTCCTACCGCTGCTTTCCCTCTCCTTGGAGCCGCTCACCCCCAAGCGAGCTCGAGGGGTGTAGGAGACACCCCCTGGCCCTGGAGGAGGCCAAAGCATCCAACTGAATGGCAGGAAGAAATCGGAGAAGATGACTTGGCCGCCACCTATACAAAAAGGGAAAGAACTGCTCAAGAACACATGAGTTGCAGTTTGCCGCCACGTGTCTAGATACGATGGTCCAGATTCTCCCGCATCTTCTATTCGTGGTCGTCTACCACAAACTGATGTGAAATTTGCATACTAAATCCAGCAGACTTCCATACATTTTATCCCGCTTTAGAAGTTTCCAGGTTTTGCATTTAGGTCCCTATATAGGGACATAAACACAAAGCATTTTATTTGTCTTTCATTTTAGTCCCTGATAGGGACCATTTTGTCATAGAATTTGTTTCTTTTTCTTGTACTTATACCCCTGAACTATAGGGTAGTTTTTGAACTTGTTTTAATTGTATTTTTCATCGAATTTTCTATGGTAGTTATACAACTACCCTAGTGACGTTTCTTGCTATTTTTCATTGATTTTTGTTGCAAAATTTTCTTGATTTGATTTTTGTAAAATTGTGCTAGTTTTGAGCGTTTTCTTATGCTTTGTCGTATCTTCAAGAAGAAAATAAAAATACTGATATTCTTTCTTTCCTCGAAAATTGTAGTACAATTATTTTGCCTCCTCGACTTCGATCCAGGGGAACTTACCTGGATAAATATTAGTTCTAAAGGATAAAATAGGAGAGAAGCCATTTATCTTCTTCTTCTTCTTCTTCCTCTTCTTCTCTCTCTTTCCCCCTATTTTATCCTAATTTTATTTGATCAACCGACTTTTGTTTAGCGGTTTTCTACAACTGACATCCCTTAACCGTTAGCAAAAGCTGTGTTATCACATTCCTGGACAACAGTCTTCACCTCCACCAGTCATTCAGGATGTGAATGGCATCTGGTTCGACTATGAGCAAAATCAACCACGTCCGTAAGGGAAAGGCCAGTTGGGTTCACATCAGGGGTCAGAGACTTGCCCATTAGTATCATGGAGGTAGACAACAACAGTACTAGCACCAGCAATTCCAACTTCACTATCAGTCTCCACTATAGTTCCAAAAATGGAGACACGACCTGCCACAACAATAGTTTGTATATTTTCCTCATTCTAACCAACAACAGACTGCATATTATGTGCAATATTCATATCCTCCTCCTCCCCATTATCAGAATCTGTATGGTTACCAACAACCTTCGCACTGTCAATATCAACGACAACTAGTCATTGAGCATCCTGAGGCCCCTTCGGTGAACCTAGCATTGGACCAACTTGCATTGCTCATGAAGAACATGAACAAACTAACCCAGTGGATCCATGACCTGACCACCACCAAGACACTGAACCCAGCACATGTTGAAACCAACCCCAACAGGAGCAGGTAGACAATAGCCCATTCATATCTGAGACAGGTATGGACCTTGATTTTACATGTTTATCTGACACGATTCATCTCAGGAACAGTGGGAGATTGCATCCGCCTACACACCAGCTGGGGTTGGGAGATTGAACCACTGAGAGAGCATCATCTTCTACATCATCCCCTTCACGAGCAGTCGAGAGGTCCATTGCATCGCCCAGTTTGGAGTTCCACTGCCTTCACCACCATCTTTACATTCACCAGGCATATTTAGATCACCATCAGCATGGGAGAATACACCAATCACAGATTCTTCCTCTTCACCAGCAACAACATCTCGTTCTGTCTTATATTTTGTTTTTCTTCACCTAATTTGGACAACACTGTACATACTGATTATGGTTGTCCTTTTGTAAATGAGGATTCCTCTTTGAATAATGGAAATGAATGTTTGAATGTTTATTCTGATTCCGTGTCATTTCCTTTTGCTTTTAAAATTTTTAAAAAAAAATTAAAAACAACCCTATCTGATCCTGGAGTGGTTGAGATCTTACATAACATCTTTTTAGAGATGTCATTCCTTAAGGACATGGAATACATGACTGCAATTAAAAAGAGAATGAAAGAGGCATGTACACAAAAGCATCAACTAAGGCAAAATAAACGAAAGGAAATAGAGAAACACATGTTGACCATGGCCACAGTTCATACCATCACCGACCTCCCACCTAAAATGAAAGACAAGGGAGCACCTCATATCCATTGCCATATCTTTGATCAGGAATTTCATCGTACTCTTCTCGATAGAGGTTCCTCCATTAATCTCATTCCATCCTCTTTGCTAACTGAATTCTAGTTAGGGACTCTTAAAACAACTGGCATGATCCTTCAGTTTGTGATAGATCGATTAAGAGGACAATCAACATTGATTTTAATGGTCTAGGGAATGAAATTCCCTGTTGATTTTATTGTCATGGATATGGACATACCTGCACCATTGCTCCATACCCAGACCATACTAGGTTGACCGTTCCTCCGAATGGCTAAGCAATAGTTGATTATGGTACCGGAGAGATCATCTTTCACTCTAGTAGTGACAAGGTGAAAATTGAGACGATATCTGATCGTAGACTGTCACCGCCACCCATCGTAGATGAGATAAAGAAAGTTATACTAGAGATAGAGGATTCTGATTTTCTTGCTGAATTCTGTAACATTGTGAATTGATTCATCGGGAAAGGTTTCTGTAATCTGTTCACTGCTCAACGGAGTCTCTGAATATTCAAATCTAGATAGATGATCTGCTACCACATTCTTGACTACATGTTTATCTCTTTTTTCAAATCAAATTCTTAATGCAGAAGGATCCAACAGAGTAGACGTGACTTGACATCCATCTTTAGTCGTAGGCACTGGATAACAGAGAGGATATCATAAATAATTACTTTTGAACCGAAAAGATGCGAACAAAACTTCTCGATGGTGAAAACCACAACCATCAGTTTTTTCTCTGCTATAGTATACTTCTTAAGATCTTCATCTAATGTTCTACTGGCATAGTGAACGACGTAGGGTAATCCACCCCGTCTTTATCCCAACACAGCCCCAATGGTGAAATATGATGCATCTGTCATGGTCTCGAATGGAAGAGACCAATTAGATGGTTGTAGGACATGTGTTTGAGTGACTACTCCTTTCAACTGATTAAAGGCTTGGAGGACTTTGTCATAAATAATAAAGTCAGTCTCCTTGCCTAAGAGATTTGTGAGAGGTTGGGCAATCTTGCTGAAGTTTTGAATAATCATGTGATAGAACCTAACATGCCCCATATAAGACCTCATGTTTCACTTATCTTTATTGTATATCACATATCAAGAGTTTTTACTATCTTTATTGTATACCATTACCCAATATCTATTAGCCATATTATTGCAAATACAGAAAGTACGAGTCATGTCTAACGTGTGTGTGTGTATATATCATATACGTGACCCCAAGTACTTAGCCTGAACTATGTCCTCATAGTGACTAAGGAGCAACAAAGGAAGACACAACTCATTCTTAGTATAGAAAAGTCTATACTACAACGACTCAATAAAATAATAAGAAGTCGAACTCTCCATTATACTTAGGATCAACTAATCTCGAGTATAGAAAAGTGCACACAAAATGAGGACGATCGAATGATAAAAATTATGAAAAGTCAATAACTCATCTTATCGCCTATATACTTAGGGTGAAATATCCTTAGATATACAATGTAATATTAACAAGGCAGAAGACAAGTGATGGGAAAATAAAGGAAAAACTCAAATGCACTCATCCTCCTATACGCACTCATCCTCCTATACTTTGGATCTGGTCATCCTAAGTTTAACACTGATGAAAGGGATGGATGGATAAATGTAAAGATGAAAGAATTGAAAAAGAAAGGAAAAGAATTAATCAAGAAAAATATCTTTGTTCAGGGAATTGTATGAATCCTCTGATGCTGCTGGGAGGTCTTTTTCAAGTACCACATTGATCGAATCGACAGAGGACATGAATGTATCAAGCTCTAAATACGGCTTCAGCGGATGTTTATTGACTATGAACAATTGTGCGTTGGATGGAAATTTAGATATCACAATGCTTCCATTGTCACACATAGACTTCACTACAAATGGTCCGATCCATTTACTCTTAAGTTTGCCCGAGAATATCTTCCACTTTACATCGAATAATCAAAGCTTTTGACTAGTCTTGAAAGTCTTTCTTCTAATATGCTTGTCGTGCTGCGTTTGACTTTCTCCTTGTACATTATCTTGTACATTAGCTTGTTATACCAGCCAGAGGATTCTGATTTTCTTGCTGAATTCTGAGAGACAGATATTTTTACTGATTTCATAGATACCCAGGAGTTCCTTTCCCAAAAGGACTCTCTGAAAAGCATAGTCGAAATGAGTTCCTTGAGTGATACAAATAAGCTAGTTGTTGATGGATAGTTGGAGCTAATATTTGAGGATCAATCTAAGTTTTTGGAGGTACCTTCTGATATTCCTTTGATACACTTTTCTGAGATTACTGATGATATGCCTCGTTCTGAGAGTTTTGAGGTACAGATTTCTAAGCCATTCATTGAATTGCCTGAGTTATGGATAGATGTGAGACATCTTTCTAAGATTATTGTTGACATATCTGAACCGTTAATTGATGAAAATTCTGAACATCCTGATGAACCTCTCCTTTCTCGGAAGAGATCATTCACTGCAGATCTATCAGAGATTTTACTTGCTGAGCTGTTAGCAGCCAAGGTGGATAGTCCACAGAATACATATCACATACTATCTACCAGTACAATGTCACATGTTATTGTAGAGATGATTCGGACACCAACTGATCTCAAGATTTTACCTTCAATGTTAAAATATGCCTTCCTTGCACCCCCCAAATGTTTATGGTCATCCTCTGCTCGTAGTTGACCGCTGAACAAGAATCTCGCGTGCTAGAGGTTCTTGAGAGAAATCACAAGGCTATAGGATGGAATATCTCGGATCTGTGTGGGATTAACCCAGCTTTTTGCTCGCATCATATCTACCTAGAGGATGATTGTAAACCCTCCTGTGAACGTCAACATCGTCTAAATACAAATTTAAGGGAGGTTGTCATGAAGGAGATCAGAAAATGATGTGATGCTAGATATATATATATATATATATATATCCCATTTTTTGGATTCCAAGTGGTCCATCCCTTTACATGTGGTCTCGAAGAAATCCAGGATTACTATCGCAAATAATGACCGTGGTGAGGAGATTCCGACCCGAGTACCTACTTCATGGTGTGTCTGTGTTGATTACCGACACATGAACTCAGCTACTTAGCAGGGAAAGAGTTCTTTTATTTCTTGGATGGGTATTCGAGATAGATCTAGGTTGCTATCACTCTTGAAGATCAAGAGAAAACTACCTTCACTTATCCATTTGGCACCTACGCCTTTAGACAGATGCCTTTTGGATTGTGTAATGCCCCCGCTACATTCCAAAGGTGTATGTTAGCTATTTTTGCCGACATAGTGGGTAGTTTCCTTGGGGTCTTCATGGACAATTTCTAGATCTATGAGGATAGTTTTGACACATGTATTGATCATTTATACCGAGTTCTTCAATGTTGTTGTAAGGTAAACCTAGTGCTCTCATGGGAGAAGAGTCACTTTATGGTGACTAATGGGATTGTATTGGGCCATGTCATCTCCAAGCATGGTATGGAGGTTGACTCTTTGACGATTGAGGTGATTCTGAAGTTAGAGCCACGGTAGAATTTGAAGTGGTTAAGGTCATTTCTAGTACACGTAGGATTTTATAGGCAATTCATAAAGGACTTCAACAAGATCGCCATACCTTTGACTGAGCTTTTGCGCGAGGAGAGTGAGTTTGTTGTCGAGTAGAAAGTCCTCCTTGCATTCAATCAAATGAAAGATATGGTTACTAGTGCTCCTATAGTATAGCCACCTGATTGGTCTCTTCCTTTCGAGATCATGATGGACACCTCACATTTCACAGTTGGAGATGTTTTACGATAGAGAAGGGATGGCGTACCATTCGCTATAAACTATGCTAGCAAGACTCTAGATGAAGCACAACTAAATTATATAGTTATAGAGAAGGAGATGTTAACAGTTGTTTTGGGTCAAATAAGTTCAGATCTTACCTCCTCGATTCCCATGTTATTATATACATGGATCACACTGCCATACAATACTAGAGGCAAAGAAGGATGTCAAACCATGCCATATCATATAGATACTTCTTCTCCAAGAATTTGATTTAGAGATTCGAGATAAACCTGAAGTGAAAAATGTTGTGACATATCACCTTTCACATATCACGGATGCATAGACGTCTGAGCAGAACATGATCCATATTTCTAAAACCTTTCCAGATGAGGCCATTTTGTTTGTGGACACACTTCCATGGTATGATGATATTGTGAACTATCGTGTCTCCAAGAAAGTTCCACAAGATTGGCTGAAGTACAAGGTAGATAGATTTCTGTTAGAGATTCATTATTACCAATGGGAGGACCTGTAACTATTTCACGAGGGTGTGGATTGTATATGGAGAAGATGCATTCCTTAGGAGGAACACACTAGTTTACTTGAGCACGTTCAAAAACTAGAATCTGGTGGGCATCATTCAGGGAAACACACAGGAGCAAAGGTTTTACAGAGTCCTTTGGTGGCCCACATTGTTTAAGGATGCTACAGAGTATGTTTGAGGTTGTACTGACTTTTAGAAAATGGGAGGAACCGTTGGTTCCAAAGATACCATGCCCATAAGATACATACATATTTCTTATGTTTTTATGCTTGGGGCATAGACTTCATGGGCCTATTTCCTGTCAGTCAGGGATTTCAATACATCCTGCTCATCGTGGATTATGTTAGTCGATGGGTGGGGGCTATCTCCATCCGAGCCGCTGACATTAGTACAATGTGTTCTTTCTCAAGGACTACATTATTCCGCAATTCGGTATTCCCAAAATACTAATTCAGATGGGGGAGACCATTTCAATAATAGAGAAGTAAAGAAGCTTGTGAAGGAGTATGACATTGAGCACAGAGTTGCGCCTCCTTACCACCCCCATACTTATAGCTTGGCAGAAATTTCAAATAGGGAGATCAAGACGATATTGCAAAAACTTGTACATCTAGATAGGAAGAACTGGTCCTAGATGCTTGATCCAGTTCTATGAGCTTTTCGGACAGTATAAAAGTCTCCTTTGGGTATGTCTCCCTACAGATTGGTGTATAGAAAGCCTTGCCACCTGCTAGTGGAATTTATTCACAAATCTTTATGGGCACTCCATGTATACAGTCTTTATTATGAGAAGGCAGGAAAGAACAAGATGTTGGATTTGATTAGATTACTATAATTCCGAGATTTTGCACATGATAACTCACTCATGTATAAGGAGAAAGTCTAGCGTTGGCATGATAAACACATTCAAAGGAAGACTTTTTCTCCTAATCAGAAATTTTGGTTACTTGATGCCAAGTTGAAGCTGTTTCCAGGAAAATTGAAAAGCAAATGGTCAGGACCGTTCATTGAGAGTGTTGTGCGTAGCAATGGGAGTATTGTCATTTCTAGGCTGACGCATAGACATTTGTTGTTAACGGACAGTTGCTGAGGCCATATCTCAATCATGATACATTCCTGTCCGTCGTTAATTCTTTATTTGTGGTATCAAACAAAGATCCTTTGATTCCATCTTCTGTGTTGGATACATGAGCTGACTACCTCTTATATATCCTTTCATTTCATTCTTCTTCCATTTTATTATTCACCCCTTTCCATGTGTATATATGCTATATTTAGGATGTGCTTTATCCTAAGTATGGGGGGTGAATGATTTGTGTTGTTCATATTCGTCTTGTTCATCACTCATGTTGCTTCTTATACTCAGGGATACTTTACCATAAGTATAGGAGGAGTAATGTTGTTCACATCGTCTCTTTTGTGTTTTTTATTCTTTAGATCCCTCGTTTGTCCTCCAACTTGTTGATATTCTATACTTAGGGCTATTATACCCTAAGTATAGGGGGCAAGTCCGTTGAGTCCGTCAATTATTTTCCTCGATTTTCCCCTTTGTATAGTCTTCTATGCTAATTAATCCTAAGTATAAGGGGGATCACCAACTTCAATTCATTCCTTGAGTCGTTGTTGTAGTGTTCTTTTCACTTTTCTATACTCAGCATGAGTTATGTCTTCCTTTGTTGCTCTCTGATCATTATGAGGACATAGTTCGAGTTAAGTATGGTGGTGTCTTATATATTGTATATATACTTTAGACATAACTTGTACTTTTAATGTGATCATTTTTGATATATGTATATAAATGCCTAAAATACACTTATATAAAAAAATAACAACAAAATCTAAAGCAAAAAAACAAAACAAATGAACAAATTCTCATATATATAAAAATATATATAATCAACGTATATACTTGTACATATTTTACTAACCTTTTTATCTTAAAAAATTAATTACAAAATCCTTATAAAAATTATATACTTCTATATATTTTACCAACCCTTTTTCTATTAAAAATTTCTTTAAAAAATTGCTTTGTATATATTTCTTGCATTTGCATGTATTTTTTCAGGATAATATTTACATTTTAACTAAGCCTAGAATAAAATTGAAGAATGGAGCTTAGTTGGACCTTAATCCACTTAATTTCAAAGGAACTTTATAAGAAATGGAATTAAGATTTTTCAGGTCCTAGAAACTGAATTATTTGAGTCCATAAGACTATGTTCACATGTCTTCTTGATTAGTCTAAGTAGAATATTTACAACACACGCATGATTCTTCTAGACCATGGCTAATCTTCGACAAGCACACTACACGTTGCTCTTCATGGAGGAGTTATTGAGGAGGCATAATCTTTTGACTTAGGGTAGCATACGGGTATGTAACAACTAGTGGGAATATCTGTCTTCCTCTAGGGATGGTAGTGCATCTCAACCTGATCTAGTAGCATCGACGTCTAAAGACAGGATGCTATGGGGTTGCAATAATGCTTCAAAAGAGGGATATTCTACTATCTCAAGAGGAAAACTCCTTATGTACATGTTGCACATTGCATATATTTTCAAAAAAAGAAAAAAAAAGAAAAATATAGAACCTCCAAAAGTGGACATGCGTGATTGAAAAGTAAAATGTATGCCATAGTTTATATATAAGTATAGAAAAAAAATAAGAAGAGCTTCAAAGTCAAATTTTTGTATGCTTACAACCGGATGACTTGGCTACACTAGTCATGCATCCAAGGATAGGTAACTACACTGGTTACCTTCCATTCTTTTCTCCATCTTCTCTTCTTGAGCTGGTTGTACTTGAACTTAGAAGGAAATATCCCTGCTCAATATTTCACTTACACCGTACAAGCAAAGATTCATAGTCATAAGAATTTGTGTATGTAGACTTGTTATGACCTGACTGTTGAGGAGAACTGAATATGAGTCTTGTGAAACTTTAAGGCTGTTAGGTTTTAAATCCATTTCCCATTAAGATTCTGCCACACTAATAATCCAAAGGTCTGACTGAGCTCCATACTACAACTTTATGAAGATAAGTTTAATACTCATTATTGTCTTGATTTCTTTATTTTTTTTCTTTCTTTCCTTTTATTCACTTATTCTTTCAAATAAGTATTTGCTAAGGGACTAGTAAAGGCAAAACATGGGGGGGGTGATGAATCTGCATTTCATCATCTTTATTTATTTTAACTTAAAATCCCTTATAAAACACATGTATATAATACTAAATCCATTTTCTTAATAACCTGCATATGTTTGTAAATATTGTACATATATTATTATTTTAGCCTAAAATAAATAAATAAATAAAGGAAAACTAAATAAAATAGAATAATTTATATATGTAATAGATATAGGCTGACCCGAACCCCGAGAGAAGGCCAAAACTTGACTTGATTGACCAGGAATAAAGTAGGGGGAGATACAGTCTTTAATCAGACAATCCAAAAATATATTTCGTAAATACTTTTCATATTTTGTGTATATTTGTATAAAACTTTCATTATTTTATTTGTCCATCAATTGACCTCAAACAAAATAATTTTCTAAATAAAAAATATAAATAATAATGTTTCCTAAATAATAGAAATACTAGTAAAATAAAATCATGTAAAGAATAAAAGTAACCACACTCGAAAAAAATTGTAAAGCGATAATTAAGCGACTAATTCCAGCTACATATGTGCTCAAATTGAATCAAACTCACTACCATTGTATTCTAAATTCAATTATCATTAAAATGACAATGGTTTCATAATTTTTGGAATTACGGTTTGAAAGACGATTTTCTGTAGGGTTTTTTACAATTTTACCATTTATTTATTGTATATATTTATCCATATTTTTTATTTATTATATTTGTAAATAATTGTAACTATTGTTGAATAATTATATAAAATAAAAATAAAAATAAAAAATTAAAACATAAAAAACATAATTTCTTTATTTAACTATGTATATAATGTACCATATGTATATATTATACGTATATAATTAATTGCCTTAAATAACCACCACAAAAAAATTAAATAATTAACATTGATTATTTTAATTAATAAAGTGACGAAAATAATTTATTTATTTATTTAATTATGTAAATAATTCACTTTATGTATATAATTTAATAAATTCTTTAATTCACCCACCATTAAAGTGGCTCATTAAGTTGTTGTTTTTTTAAATTAATTTAATTTCGAAAATTATTTTATTTATTTTATTTATTCAATTCCATCATTAACATCCTTCCTTTTTTCTCTCAATTCAAATTTTGAAATTCAAAGTTTTTATTCTTATTTATTTGGCTCCTCTTCCTGCACGGGGACCTAAACCTAATAATATTTTATTTTCCTTACATTTTAGTCCCTACTAGGGACCCAACTGCAAACTATTTTCTTTTATTTTCTTTACATTTCTACCCCTACACTATGTGGACTGATTGAGCACTCTAGAGACATCATTTTCCTTGATTTTTCTAGGGTAGTCACACAACTATCCTAATGAGGTTTTATTACATTTTCGGAGTTTTTCATGGTATATTTGATTTGATTTTTCAAACTTCGTATTCATTTTGTGTTTTGCTGATTTGATTTCTTTTCGAGCATGTTGGTTGAGTCGATTTTTCTACTTAGTATCACCTATCTCTTACATATTTTCATGTAGATAAATCGTTTGTAAAATATCACTTTGAAAATCATAAAAATTATAAAATTAAAATCAAATAAAAATTTCAAAACCAAAAACCAGTTTTTCTCGCTTCCTTTGAGAAGAAATAAAAATCACAAAAATACCATTCTTCTGAAAAACCATAATATACTATTCTGCCTCCTTGAGTTCGACTCAAGCACACTTAGATGGATAAATAATATAGTGTATATAAAATAGGAGAGAGTCCGCTTTTATTCGTCGTTCTTCTTCTTCTCTCTCTCTCTCCTATTTTATTGATTTTTGTTTGATTAGCTAGGGTTTTTTCTCGAGTGATTTTTCTACACCGATGACTCACTTTTATCTCTCACAAAATCATCAATTTCAAAATGGCATCGTTGCCGGGAGACATTCATCATACTTCAATTTTTATATTCATTTTTTTTATTTCTCTTTCTTCATATTTCTTACAGTTTTTTCTCAAGTTTTCTCGGTTTTATTTCAAGTTGTTTTATGGCTTTTATGGCTTTTTACAAATTTATCATCATTCTTGATTTTTCATCGATTTTCTTGATTTTTATGGTTTTCTCAATTTTTACGATTTTCTCGTTTTTATTTGTAGTTCTTGATGATTTTTGCAGGGACTGTAGGACTAGCCGATTTCTTTGGAAACCGACTCAACTAGGAGTGCAAATATCAGCTTCTTTTGTACGGGCCAGTTGGAGAGGAAGAGAAAGGAAGCAACCACAACACATTTATACATAGTTTTCTATTTTCTTTGAGAGAGGGCATTTGCCCATTCTTTTGTTTTTGTGAGAGAGAGGAAGGGGTGCTTGCCCATTTTGATTTTTTAGCAAGGGGTCCATTAAGGACAACCCGACTGTACATGGACTTCGACTATTTTTCAGGGTCTGTTTTGCTAGGTGTTGGTGCACTTGGGGGACCTCAGCACGGGTTTTGGTTTTCTATTGATTTTCTTTGGTTCACAGGATTTCGTGGAACATAGGTTTGAATGCTAGCTTGATTACATGATTAAAGTAAATCCTATTCCTAATACACATTTAGGTGTAATTCATATATTTGAAAATTAATTCGTTCTTATGCTAGAGCTGTTGATTTAGGATACTGTTTTATATCTTTTTGCATGCATTAGCCTAGGTTCTGTGTGAATCACTTGCATGTAAACTGCTGGCGTCAAGTATGATTTCTATCTCCGCATGCATCAACATTTTTCGTTGTATTCCATGATTCTCCCTCCATGAGACATATTTTAAAAATTTAAAAGGAACGAACATCCTGTTAGATATTGTTGAAAATATCCCAAAAACGAGAAAGCTATAAAAATAAAACAAGAGACAAACCTGACAAAAATAAAAAATATCTGGACTTAAAATTGTATTGGGAGAGCAATCCTCTCATTATTTGCAAGTACTCTCTAGACAGAGCGAGGCACGTACACATAAGGAATAGAGCCCAAATACCTAGACTTGCGACCTAAGCGCTTGGACTCACTCTCAGGTCCTGTTATTTACTGCGGGCACTTGCCTCAGACGTTAGCGGAGGTTGGTGTGCACCATCGGCATAAACACGAACTATCTTAGGAGACTACACCCGTGAGCTTGTTAAATAATTAATTGATCATCTAACTTTAAAATTGAAAAGATAAAAGAACGAACTCTTATGCTCATCATTGTGTGAAGTTGGTGAACTTGGGGTTGCATTGTGTTTCTATGCAAGGTGTGTGTTATTCCGCATCTTATACGCCTTCATACTCGTGTTCTTAATTTGACTTCATGCTCTCTCATGTACTGCCTTTTGACATAGAAGATGACAACTCAATGGATTTTGCGCTTAGACTTCATGAGCGTTCGACGATCCATTGTCTGTTGTATGTCTTCATAAACTCAGGATGACCCTCTTCCTGAGTTGGTCCCACTTAGTCATGAGAGTCAGACCCAGTCTCCCTCTCCTCCCAACCCTTTAATTGAAGCAAACCCCACCTCAATTTTTTGTCTGTTTATCCTACATGTTTTTCATAGAGTTCTTGTGACTTTTTCCTTCCCATAAGATTCGAAGATCATGTCTAGCGGGAAGGACCAGTTGAGGACAGAGTTGTTGAGGATAGATAGACTGATGAGAGACATCTAGAGGGTGGTCCAGATCCAGCTTCGAATATTACTGCGGGGATTTTAGACACACTGCAGTAGATGAACATATAGATTAGAGATCATTGTAGAGTCCAAGATGAGCATAGAGCTAAGATCATCGCACTGAGAGCAGGAGCTAGGAACCCACCACCGCCTACCGTGGTTTCCACTACTTTGAGAGATGGGTATGACTTGGGAGCTAGGATGCTACACCATTGGATCCAGTTTCCACCAAATCAAGGGTCATACGAGTTGAGATCGTCTTCAATTCTTTGCTTCCTAAGTACTATGGGAACACTACGGAGGCATTGTTTACCTTTATGCAGTAGTCCGAGATGATTTGTGGTACGACTAGTTATCTGGGAGTTATGCATGAGGTCGTATGCCTTAAGGCCTTCTTTTTGCCTTAGCAGATAAGGCACTTTACTTGTTGAGTCATTTAAGGAAGGATATTTCTACATGGGATGATCTGAAGTCCACATTCCTGCGTAAATATTTTCCTCTGGGATGGACGAACATTGAGGAGCCAGATCTCCAATTTTACACAGTTGCCGCATGAATCATTCCCTGAGGCATCAGATCGATTCAAGGATTTTATAGAGAGATGCCCTCATCACGAGATACCTTTGAAGGTGCTAGTACAGACCTATTTTGGAGGACTCTAAAGGATATGGTAAGATCCTTAAGCACATCACAGAAGTGTGAGGATCACATCGTATATGATCCGGAGTGACTAGTCACACTAGTTGCTCGAGGCAGTGGAATTAAAAAATTTTCAAATGATGAAACCACATGATCCAAGAACACTTATTGGATCATTTCATATAAACCACAAACAAGTATTAGGTTACCTCTTGAAGCATGGTTGCGATTTAGTCTCTAAACAAAGAGACATCCAGTCTCAAATTTGATCTTACGAAGGAGGCGCTTGTGAGCGTGTTGATGAAACATGTGCTTCTCGCAATCCATGTTGATGATCTAAGCGACGAATCTCTTGATCTCGTCACACGAGATCCGACATATTCTTCATGAGCGATGCGCACCGAAGAAGACAAAGATCCTCGAGTAAACAATCTGACAGCATAACGACGATGTTGCAGCGATGGCGACTCTCTAGGGCTCCATGGTGGATGGCCAGAATGAGAGTGAGAGAGAGGAATTGTAGAGAATGTGAGAGAGAGAGAGATCATATGTTGTTCTAACTTTGAAGATTAAGGGATGCCTCTTTTTATATAGTATTTTGGAAGTTCAAGGATCACAATCCATGGACTACACAAAATCAATGGATGAGATTGATTTATGCTTCTTTCAATGGCCAAGATTTTGTTGTAAAAACACAACGATTAATTTAACTTTAAACTAAGTATATATCCATATAATTAATACTAAATTAAATCAATCAAACATGGAGATTATGAAATGGAGATTGCCTCCTTCCATTAAAGAGGAGTGGATGGCCACCCTTTCCTAATGGGTGTTGGTGGCCATCCACCCTCCCAACTAGGAAGCATACAATCTCATGTAATCTCATGAGATTACATTATTCCATGGAAATCTCCAAGATTTTACAACAACTCTTGTTGTAAATTATTATACCAAAAAAGTATAAATAATTTATGAATATTGCAATCTTGCCATTGGAAAATTGTGAATCACATTCACAACACCAAATAAAATGTAAATTACATTTTCAATTAATTGTCTAATGTGAATCCAATTCTCATCAACATTTAAATTGTAAATGTTATTTGCAAATAGCTGTCTCCTATATATATTATAAATGACACTTATAATATATATGATTAATAGGGATAGCGTAATCCACATTATTCATGTCCATAATAATTAAATCACATTTAATCATCTTGGATCTCTATTTGTATGTGCCTAAATAATATGAATCACATTCGCGTTATTCGCATCTTTTTGATAACTAAATCACATTTAATTATCTTAGATAACTCTCCTTATAATATGAATCAAATTCATATTATTCATGATAATTAAATCACATTTTATTATCCATTTTCTCAATGCTTGGATACATATATCAACAATGTAATTATCCATGAACTCTTTTAAGGATAATGTGCTATCTCCGCAAATACTTGGAGATAAGGACATGACAATTGTATTGTTGCATGTATAGTGAACTGGATATTGAGATCACATCTCAAATCTAGATCTTACAAACCTCTCACAGATGCTTGATTAAATCAAGACTGTAAATCTAACCTCCTCTTTGCATCTGAATCACATTCAGATCAATGTCCAATATTTGGACCAATCGGATTACTTCTCTACTGAGAGGAGTTGCTAAAATCTAGACCTGTTTCACCGCTCCCTAGGAATGGAAGCATCATGGTTATACAATCGTTTATGATCAAATCACCCTCATGTATTCCTAATACCTGTACATCCTGCATACTCGAAGATCCAGTTTAAACCCGAAGTATTAGATCAATTTTACATTGTCTACTTCAGGTTTTTATCATTAAGTTTCTCATTTGATCATTGTTAGTGAGCATCGATCATATACTTTCCAAAAGCATATATCATACCTAGGCGTAATCATATACTTTCCGAAAGCATATATCAAACATATAAATTCAGTCATGCTTCTAAGGCGAGACGACTGTGCACGAAATTTCTTTCTTTTCAATATCCCATGAGTGAGCTCATGTCTTCCGGTTCAGTAACTAAACCTGTATGATCCCTTTGAGAGATCGTATTACTCATATGCCCTTGTATGCACACCAGCGCTTTGGTGTATAGACCTTGGTTAGGTCATCAACCTATTGGTATGCCAAATGTACATACTCAAACATTTAATAACACATCTGTCTTCGATTAGAGGATGCGTGCCTATATCGTGACAACATACAACATAGGTCTTTGGTTATCTCGATATCGATAAGTAAACTCTTTGACCTAACTAATCTGACACCTCTGAATCTCTATTCCTGTGTAGAGAACATGCATCAAGAGATCGATTAGATATCAACCTTTAGATAAAGGATTGTCATCTGCTTCTTATGCTAGAGATCCTCTCTTAATAATCGTTTGATGGTGCTTGATGAGTCCTCAATCCAACTCTTTAGATATTCATCCAAGCACCACCCTCTATGATTCAATAATTGAATCAACAGTTGCATCATCATTAAGATATCCATGGTACATTACCATAATTGTACTAAGGGACCTATTATGCAAATTAGTTATTCTTCATTTCAGATAAGGGAAAGATATTTACAATAACATTTATTGCATAATGGCTCATCGTGGGCTCACATGTCCAACAATCTCTCAGTAGCCCAAAGAGCCATTAATGGGCTAATCATTTAAACCCATACTCTTGTGACAATCATAGGATATTTAGAAAAATAGCTAGGTAAGCTGATCAACCACCATGTTCCCAAGAGCCTACACCAAGTCCTTTTACACTTGCATATCTCCTAGTAACAATGCTCGCACCCAATGCGAATGTTGCATCTTATGCAACCAATACTAAAATTTGTCCGTTATAGTGTCCTTGACACTACAACTCAATAATTATTATAACTAGTATGTAATTTCCATTATCCTTATTAGAATACCCTTATTCCTGGAGATCTCTATCTCCTAAGGTATCCGCAATTAAGACATTTTAGATCACAATCTATAAAGTCTTAAGCTCCTGAAGATAAGACTTAGAGATCACTATCTCTAAAGTCTTGTCATTTTTGAAGATATAGTTATTACTGCAACTAAGTGTTTGATCTCCATATTAGGATTAGTAACATTTGACTATTCCCACTGCGTGGCACACATCTGACTTTTGTAAACATTTAGCATATACTCGGCTTCTCGTTACTGATTCACAAGGGCACACATTTTTAACATTCACTTCCTCAACTCCTTGAGATGCTATCCCTTCAGATAGGTCAGTACCATATCTTAAGGGAAGGAATCCTTTCTTAGAATTTTCCAGAAAATGGAAATGTCTAAGGTGTACCACTAATGTGACGGTCACAATACCCTAATTTCTTTGCTTCTGAATAACTTCAGAACTAAGATATAAGAGGTATCCTTAAGATCATATCTCAAGGTATGGAACAACTAGATTATAAAACACTTATTATCATCCTTATATCATTCCAAATGATTAGGATATCATCTAGATTTAGAACGATGAACACAATGGCACTCCCACTAAGCTTTACATAGTTCATCAAGATTCTATCTGAAAACATAACGTTTATAATTTCATCAAATCCAATGTTCCAAATACAAAAATCTTATTTGAGTCCATAGATGGAGTTTTTCAGCTTTCACACCTTGCTTTCCTCAACCATGAAGCCCTGGGGTTACTTCATGTGAATATCATTAGAGAGTTCATAGAGTAATGCAATATTGACTTCCATCTTGAAGATGTCAAAGTCAAGTTGTGTAGCTATAGTTAGCAATATTTTGATGGGTTAAGCATGGTCACTGGAGAGAAAGTCTCATTGCAAATGATGTCTTCTCTTCAGTGTGTATCTTGTGGATACGAACCGTGCTTTGAAGGTCTCTGACTTCTCATCAGGTTCCCTCTTTCTATTGAAGAACCATTTACACCTAGTGGGTCCTACCCTCATAGGTGGATCCTCGAGGGTCCTTGTAAAATACTTATATATGAAGTCTACTTTAGACTTTATTGCTAACATCCATCTTTCCATGTCATGATCCTTTGAAGCTTCTTCATATGAAGATAGATCTTTGTCAGATTTAACTAACACATGGAATCCATCCTTAAACTCATTTGAAGAGGTACGAGTGTTTCATCTTTAATCATCCTTTTTAGTTGCTGATTTCATAAGACTCATTATCTTTTCAAGATTAAATGAATTCATTCATTTCATTTTCATCTTGATTCTCAAAAGAGTCATACTCTAAGAATCACGTTCTCAGATATGAAATCTTTTAAGAATCTCAAGGTCATAAAGTAGGTATCCAATATGATCCTCCATTTTCCTAATGAAGTATCACTCTTTGGTCCTAGAATCCAGCTTACTTACATACATGATTGAGTTATGGACCAAGCAACCCTAAATCCTCAAGTGTGCAACACTAGTCTAAGTTCCAAACCATAGCCTCTCAGGATGTTCGAGTTTAGATTTACATGGAATCTTTTTAAGGATATATACTTCAGTCGCTACTACATATATAACTTGAGTCTAAGTGGTAATTATGCTAAGATTCATCATTGATCAAATCATGTCACACATGATCAATTGTATATCCCTACAACTCTATTGGGTGTATCAGGAGGAGTGAGATAGGAATGATATTCCTATCTCCATAAGGTATTTCTTGAATTCATCTAATAGTTATTAGCTACCTAAATTATATCAAATTCATTTTCATCCTCCTTCAAAGTTTGATTCTAAACCAAAATGGTGAAATCTTTGAACGTTTCAAAGGTTTTTAAGGTGAAGGGAAGCAATCTCATATCACAAAATAATCATCAATAGATATCACATATCCATAATGTTTATTATGATATAGATGATCCACATACATCAATATGTATGAGATACTGAATACCTTGATATCATACACCATTCTCATAAAAGAGTGTATTGGACATTTTTTTGAATACAATATTCACAAGTATGTAAGCTTTGAACTTTTGAACAATCTAAAGTTCAATATCTTACTAATATATTGATCTCATCAACAGATATATGTCCAAGGCTTGATGCCAGATCATTGTCAAATGATCTTCATCCTCTAATTGATCTTGTAAGGATTAATTTTCAGTATTTAGAAGTGTTAATGAACCATTCATTAATTTCCTAATTTAGTAGAGTCCACTAGATGTTAGATTACTATCTGAAATATATATATCATAACTCTTTATGACATGTTTATTTTGAAATTCATGTTTTTTCCAACATTTAGAAATAAACAATGAGTGTATTCTAATATCTAGGTCATAGACACATTCTCAAAGACTAAGGACTCTCCCATTGAAAATAATAAGTCTATCTATCCAATGGAGATTGTTGCAACAATTGCATCAATATCCATGCAGATGACTATTAAAACTTAAGATTAAATTTTCCAATCTTCTAAAACATATACAACCGATTGCAAGTGTTACTAGAAGAATGAGATACAATTATTAGACTTCAATCTTATCTAATAAGAAAGTATATTTCAATGATGATATTTAGATGTAGATTATTCCAATGTACTATCTGGGTCCTTCTCTAAGGATCCAAGATAGTCTAGATAGTCAGAACATCGTCTTATTGCAGTAATGACATTCTTCCAACTCTTTGGATGTCATATGGAAGTCACATAAGTACAATCAACTCTATGACTTTCCTTCTAACTTGGGTCTGACCCATGCTTCCACTGCGCTCCCTTCATCTATAGACAACCATTTCTTAAGATAAAGGATCTCTTATGTTGAACTCAAATGATTCAGTATAAGAGTATTTCAACATTTATGCATGCTTCATTCAATTTATGCAATATGAATATTATGAGGCTTCATGAATGACTTGAATATAGACAGTAGAATGATGTCACTCATCATATCTACATCCATCTAAACTCTAAAATAGTTTGGTTCAGGTTGGTACTCAAACATTTTGAGTACATAATCTCTTATTAAGCCACCATTCTGCATGATGCAGTGAACCTTGTTACTCATGATTAAATGTCGAGAGCACATATGTATTCTAGAACACCTACTTAGATTTTACAAGGATTATTTGACAATTATGTTCATCATCGACATGTCACTTCCAAAGTACATTTGATGAGAGATCAAGACTATAGAGACATACAAACCCTAGAATTGTAGTCCAATTGTCCATCTAGTTGCCATTACTCAGTATTATGAGAAAACTTGCACATTTAACCACATACATTATGTGTCCAACTGCAAGTACAATATCTTGATCATGGATCCAATCCATAATATTTACTGGTCATTTTATTGAGTATAGTATTGAGTGGGTTTAACGAGGGTTATCTGAAATAAGAAATTTGCATAAAAACGTATTACTTTGATTTAGGAATTTTTATATCAAAGTTGTCTTGCCTTGTCAACACTGAAGGTTCATTCCCTTAATCACTTTCATTGTAAGAGATATATTTACCATTATATCTCAATGAGATCTGGGATCTCCTTCTTACCTTTGTTACATCCCAATAGTATGAGAACTTGCAACTCAGATAAAAATAAGTGGGAACACATTCCACCTTGCAAGTCCAACTTGCATCTCCCAATTTTGGCATTAACACCTGGGCCCACCACCCCCATGGTAATGTTGACCCGTCATTAATTGAACCAACCATCAACAGGATTACAACTCGCTGCACGCAATCCAATATGACCCCAATAATATGAGGACTCTATATTGCGGTCACTATGCATACATCCTTACTCTTTTAAGAAGCAAAGAGCCCGATCTATATGTGCTTGTATGCATGACCTATCACTTCGGACATGTGTCTCCTACATAGAATCCCTGGTGATAGAATCCTTCGCCCTGATGGGAGACCATGAATGTCACTTATGTAATCCTCCATATCATGTTCAAATTCTAATTAATTATTATGAATTATATTCACAAAATTAATCTTCCAAGGGAAATTACAACTCCATTCATATATAGAGTATATAGTTTTAGTTGGATCCCAATTAATCTAATCATATAAAATTAATGATCCAATTAATATCCAAAAACATTCTTAATTGTTACTTGAAATATGGTATTATCTCAAATATATATTATTCAAATTTTAATAATTATAAAAATAAATTGTGATCTCTTCGAACATTATCCCTTCCTTACCCATTGTCATGGCCAGTTCCGACGGGAGTGGGACAGACCGCTCATGGAGCAACCTGCTACCCCAATGCTCCCCGACCAGACACCATATCCGCCTCAGATCAGAAAAATGCCAATTGAACACTTTATACTTGAGATGATAATCGGTCTTTCAATCAAAGTTATACCATATGATAATAATCAAAATATTTTTTATTAACATTATAAGAAGATTTGCTAAACAAATCCCCAATCCTATTCAAGCAACTTTGTATGTTGTAAAGAAGATCATGTAACCAATTGTGATCTAGATCACATCTAATCAATTATTGATTAAAGAAATGACATTTAAGAAAATAATCATTATAAAATATTTCACAAAATATTCATCAATAATTATTCTAGGAAATTAACCATTAATTTCATTAATTTAGTAAATAAGAATCACATGGTTCTTGATCAGGAGTGTAATTTCCAGCAGTGACCCTCACTTATTAAAATTAGCATATCTCAATCAATTTAAATCCAAATCATGCAAAATAAGTTTTAAAAGTTTGATAATTTGATTTATAACAGAACCTAATTGATTTGCACACATTTCGAGGCGTTTCAAAACTGTAATTAACTCTTTAATTACGCTAAGATTTGCCATCCCTGAAATAGTAGATACATGTTCACTAAAATGATCATAACTTGAGCAATCGGATTCCAAATCACGCAAACTCAAATTCCATGATTTTCTTATTTAACAAGGAACATAATAAAAATAAAAATTTTGTGTTTAAAAAATTTAAACAGGATGGAAAAAACACACAAAACATGGATGCATGAACAAAATGTGATAAAATTTCGCAAACCCAAATGAGCCCAAGTCACCTTAGGTTTATGGATCGCATCCAAAACCTTCAACTTGGCTTTGATACCACTTGAAGGATATTGTAATATCCTTAAGCACATCATGAAAGCATGAGGATCGCATCATATCTCACTAGTTTCTCGAGGCAACAGAATTTAAAAAATTTTCAAAATATGGAACCACATGATCCAAGAACACTTCTCGGATCATTTCATCTGAACCACAAATAAGTATTAAGTTTACCTCTTGGAGCATGGTTGCGGTAGAGTCTCTAAATGAAGAGACCTCCTGTCTCAAGTCCGATCCGGCAGAGGAGACGCTTGCGAGCGCATTGATGAAACGTGTGCTTCTTGCAATCCATGTTGATGATCCAAGTGACGAATCTCCTGATCTTGTCACACGAGATCTGACATCTTCTTCACGAGCGAGGCACACTGAAGAAGACAAATATCCACGAGAAAACAATCTGGAAGCATAACGACAATGTTGCAGCGATGGCAACTCTCTCTAGGGTTCCATGGTGGACGACCACAATGAGAGGGAGAGAGAGGATGTGTAGAGAATGAGAGAGAGAGAGAAAGAGCATATGTTGTTGTTACTTTGAAGAGTAAGGGTGCCTCTTCTTATATAGTAGTTTGGGAGTCCATGTATCCCAGTCCATGGACTACACAAAATCAATGAATGAGATTGATTTGTGCTTCTTTTAATGGCCAAGATTTTGTTGTAAAAACACAACAACAATTAATTTAATTTAGATTAAATACATATCAATATAATTAATCCCAAATTAAATCAATCAAACATGGAGATTATAGAATGGAGATTGCCTCTTCCATTAAAGAGGAGTGGACGACCGCCTTTCCTAATGGGAGTTGGTGGCTGTCCACCCTCCCAATTAGGAAGGAGCCGATCTCATGTAGTCTGATGAATCCACATTTCATCATCTTTATTCTATTGTTTTGGCCTCAAAAACCTTGGCAAATGCATGTAAATACCATTAATTTCCGCATCTTAGCACTCATGCATGTGCATTTAAATAGTATATAAAATACTATTTTAAAGCCTAAATCATAGAATAAATAAAAGAAAAGAAAACGAATAAAATATTGTAAATATTTTATGACCCGAAACCCCGAGACCTAGGCATCTTGATGAATAGGTCGACAAGCAATAAAGTAGGGGGAGATAAGGGCCTGAATACACTAAAAATACCTATTCATTCATTCTTTAGTCATTTTGAGACCTATTTTTAGTTCCACTTTCTATACCTCAAATTAAGAAACTCTATACATGAAAAATATAGATAATTAAATAAATAAAAAAGGAATTTATTTCAGTCAAAAATACTGTACAGATCAAAAGTTATGATCTGAATAAAAATCCAAAATATCAACTTCCCAAACCTATATATTGCAAATAAAAGCTCGAAATGCATCAAACTCACTTTAATTGTATATAATTAAAAATAAGCTATTTAATGAAGTGGTTTCGCATTTGGCGGAGCTACAGTTTGAAAGTTGAGTTTTGGACCCCTATAGTATACTTGTACAGATTAAAATATTGATTTTATTTATCATTCATTATTTCCATAAATTTATATATTTATAATTTTGTAAATATTACTTATAATATATTTGTATATTAAATCAAAATAAAAACTCAAATAAAACACAAAATAAAATGCTTGTATAAATAGCATACCTAGGTATACTACCTATACATATACATATAGAATTATTGTTTATATTTTATTAAGTATACAAAATATATCAGAAAAATTAAATAAAAATATATTTAAGTGTATAAAAATATTCTATAAATTTATAAAATAAAAAAAGAAAAATAAATAAATTTAATATACAAACTAAAATTAAAATAATAAAATATATAGATATATGTACCTATATAGGTCATAAAAGGTAACATGTAATTATATACCTCATAAAAATAAATAAAAATCACCATACAATTCTTTATAAAATAAGAAAATTTTTTATTTTATAACCTAAAATAAATAAATTCATTTACTATTTTATTTAGAATTTCTAAATAATTTTGACCGGCCTTTTTTCTGGTTGGTCCACGTGGACCAACCAGGACCAGTCAAGTGTTGTCGTTCGACTGCCTGACTGAGGTCTGCCACCTTCTGACAGTGAGATTTTTGCCCCGTTTCGAGAAATGTTGGGGCCTAATCCTTTCGTCGTCTGCCCCTGACTCCTTCTTGGAACTTCTTCCTTGATCATCACTTGCCTACGCCACACCTTCAGATCACGCAAAATCTCCATCATGTGCGCGTGGCCCTAGCTTGAAGTAGACGCCACCATACTATATATAGTCGACCCGCCACCTTCAAGCTCAGTTTTGAACCCCTTTTGGACCACGATTCTCCTCCCTTTCATTCTCTACGGGTAGACGTAGGTGACAACTCCACCGCCCTGTCGTTAGGCGAGTCGAGTTGTCACCTCCGTGTACCTGCAGTGCACGAAAGGGAGGAGAATGGTGGTCCAAAAGGGGTTCAAACCCGAGCTTGATGGTGGTGGGTCGACTATATACAGGATGGTGGCGTCTACTTCAAGCTAGGGCCATGCGCACATGATGGAGATTTTGCGTGATCTGAAGGTGTGGCGTGGGCAAGTAATGATCAAGGAAGAAGTCCCAATAAGGAGTCGGGGGCAGACGACGAAAGGATTAGGCCCCAAAATTTCTCGAAATGGGGCAAAAATCTCACTGTCAGAAGGTGGTATACCTCGGTCAGGCATTTGACGGAGGTCAACACTTGACTGGTCCTCACCGTTGCCGGGGAGCAACAACGTATAGAGCACTCTTTTGTGATTGATTGTGGATATTTGCCTATCTTTTTACCTATTTGTTTGATTATATTGCTTGACTGGTCTAACCACCCTTTTTTGTTGGATTTTGTGCGAGGTACCGCCGAGCGAAGGAAGCGCTTCATCATAGGTGCTTGGGCACCCAGGTGAAGGCTCGCTTAGCACATTGAACATTAAATTAATAAATGTAAATTACAAACATCTCTCTCTTATATATTATAAATCACATTTATAATATATATGACTAATATGGATATTTCTATCCACATTATTCATATCCATGATAATTAAATCACACTTAATCATCTTGGATCTCTATTCTCTTGTGTTCAAATAATATGAATCATATTCACATTATTTACATCTTTGATAATCAAATCACATTTAATTATCTAAGATAGCTCTCTTTATAATATGGATCAAATTCATATTAATCATGATAATTAAATCGCATTTAATTATCCATTTTCTCAATGCTCGGATACATAAATCAACAATAGAATTATCCATGAACTCCTTCAAGGATAATGCGCTTTCTCCGCAGATACTTGGAGATAAAGACAGGGCGATTGTATTGTTCCACGTATAGTTACATGGATATTGAGATCGTATCTCAAATCCCGATCGCGGGCCTCCCATAGATGCTTGATTAAATCAAGACCGTAAATCTAATCTTCTAATTGTATCTGAATCACATTCAGATCAATGTCCAACACTTGGACCAAGATCAGATCACTTCTCTATTGAGAGGAGTCACTAAAATCCAGTCCCGTTTCATCACTCCCTAGGAATGGAAGCATCATGGTTATACAACTGTTTATGATCACATCACCCTCAGGTATTCCCAATACCTGTACATCCTGCATACTGGAAGACTCAGACTAAACCCGAAGTATTGGATCAACTTTATACTGTCTACTTCATGGTTTTATCAGTAAGTTTCTCATTCGATCATTGGGAGTCGGTATCGATCATATACTTTCCAAAAGCATATATCATACCTAGGTCTTGATCATATACTTTCTAAAAGTATATATTAAACCTACAAATTCAGTCAAGCTTCCAAAGCGAGACGACCGTGCGCACGGAATTTGATTCTTCCCAATATCTCATGAGTGAGCTCATGTCTTCCGGTTCAGTGAATGAACCTGTATGTTCCCTTTGAGAGATCGTATTACTCACATACCCTTACATGCACACCAGCGTACCGGTGTATAGACCTTGATTAGGTCATCAACCTATTAGTCTGCCAAATGTACATACTCAGACATATAGTAACACATCTGTCTCCGGTCAGAGGATGCGTGCCTATATCATGACAACATATGATATAGGACTTCGGTTATCTCGATCTCGTTAAGTCAACTCTTTGACCTAACTAATCTGACACCTCCGAATCTCTATTCCTATGCAGAGGACCTGCATCAAGAGGTCGGTCAGATATCAACCTTTAAAGATAAGGATTGCCATCTCCTACTCAGGCTGGAGATCATCTCTTAACGATCATTTGACGATGCTCGATGAGTCCTCAATCTAACTCATTAGATATTCATCTAAGCACCAGCCTCTATGATTCAATAATTGAATCAACAGCTGTATGATCATTAAGATGGCCATGGTACATAACCCTAATTGTACTAAGGGACCTATTATGCAAATTATGTACTCTTTATTTCAGTTTTAAGGAGTGAATTGCAATAACATTTATTGCATAATGGCTCGCCGTGGGCTCGCATGTCCAGCACTTTGGTCTATGTAACGCCCCTGCGACATTCCAAAGGTGCATATTGTCCATCTTCTCAGACATGATAAGTGACTGTTTGGAGGTCTTCATGGATGACTTCTCGGCCTATGGCGTCGGGTTTGATACTTGTCTTGACTGCCTAGACCGAGTGCTTCAGTGCTGCATAGAGGTAAACCTTGTATTATCTTGGGAGAAGAGTCACTTTATAGTGACTCAGGGGACGGTCCTTGATCACATCATCTCCAACAGGGGAATGGAGGTTGATCCGGCCAAGGTGGATATCATTAGAAAACTCAATCCACCATCCAATCTAAAAAAGTTGCGGTCTTTTCTGGGGCATGTCGGTTTCTACCGATGGTTCATTCAGGACTTCAGTCGAATTGCCCGACCGCTTACAGATTTATTGACTAAAGACACCGAGTTCCTCATAGATGATAAATGTCTTAAGTCCATCGAGACTCTCAAGAATTTAGTTGTCGAGGATCCTGTCCTTCAGCCACCCGATTGGTCTCTCCCATTTGAGATCATGACGGATGCTTTTGATTATGCCATTGGGGTTGTGCTTGGACAGAGGAGGGATGGATTACCCTATGCCATACATTACTCTAGCTGGACTTTGGATGCAGCTCAAAGGAATTGCACAGTGACTGAGAAAGAGATGCTAGCGGTAGTCTTTGCTTTGGATAAGTACATATCTTACATTCTTGGATCTAGAGTGACAATATTTACAGATCACATTGCCATTCGGTATTTGATCTCAAAGAAGGATGCCAAGGCCAGGTTAACCAAATGGATCCTTCTCCTCCAGGAATTTGATATTGAGATTAAGGATAAACCTGGAGTTAAGAATGTTATGGCAGATCACCTCTCCCGCCTAGAGAACCTTAAGGAATCTGAGCCCCTAGCACCTATTACTGAGACTTTTCCAGATGAGGGTATCCTTGCTATCACCTCTCTCCCATGGTATGCTGACATTGTGAATTACCTTGTTGCCAAATCTGTTCCACAAGGTTGGCCCAGATAGCAGTTTGAGAGCTTTCTCGCAAAGGCCAAGTCGTACCATTGGGAGGATCCCGTCCTTTATCATGAAGGAGGGGACAACATCTGGAGACGGTGCATTCCTCAAGATGAGCAGCATAGCATCTTCACCTACTGCCACAAGCTTGAGGCAGGAGGACATCATTCTGGGAGACGGACAACACAGAAGGTGCTTCAGTCCGGCCTTTGGTGGCCTACCCTTTTCAAGGATTCTGATGAGTTCGTGAGAAGGTGTACTGACTGTTAGAAGATGGGTATCTGCGGACAGAGAGACATGATGCCCATGTAGCCCATTCACTTTTGCAAGGTTTTTGATGCATGGGGGATTGATTTCATGGGCCCATTTCCTACAAGTCAGGGGTTTGAGTACATTCTGCTCGCTGTGGATTATGTGAGTCGTTGGGTTGAGGCCATCCCCGCCCGAGCTGCAGATGCTAAAACCGTATGTCGTTTCTTGAGGAAAAATATTATTTCACGATTTGGGGTGCGCAGAGTCTTGATTTCAGATGGGGGGTGTAACTTTATTAACAACAAGGTTAGGGCCCTTACAGACGAGTTCAGTATTGACCATCGTGTTGCCACACCGTATCACCCTCAGACTAATGGTCTTGCTGAAGTATCGAAAAGAGAGATTAAGACAATTTTTCAGAAGGTAGTCCGCCCAGACCAAAAGGATTGGTCACAGCTTTTGGACTCGGTCTTGTGGGCCTATCAAACTTCCTTCAAGACACCACTAGGGACATCTCCTTTTCATTTCGTCCATGGCAAGCCGTGCCATTTACCAGTGGAGATAAAGCATAAGTCACTTTGGGCAGTTACAGAGCTATTATTGGATCCTAAGAGTGTTGGAGAATAGAGGAAAGAAGAGTTGGCAGCCCTGGAAGAACTAAGAGATACAACCTTCTCAAGTGGCCTACAGTATAAGGAGAAAGTAAAAGTATGGCACGATTCCGAATCAACCATAAACAATTTGAGCCAGATCAATAAGTATGGCTATTTGATGCTAGGTTGAAATTATTCCCAGGGAAACTACAAAGTAAATGGAAAGGACCATATATGGCCCGGAAGGTGCATGATAATGGCAGCTTTGATATATCCAAACCTTCATCATCTTCCACTTTTAGAGTCAATGGTCAGCGCTTGAAACCATATCTAGATCATGACCCGCCGACCATTGATGTTGCCCCGATTCAGCTGGTATGAGACGTGCTATTTGACTCACAACTTATACGTCTCGTACATGATTATCACTTCTATCTCCCTCTGTACAGATCCATTTGTCTATATCATTCATTCATTCTTCCGTTATGTCTGTCACCCCATCTTCATCTTATGATTTTGCTGTACTTAGGGCACGTCTTGTCCTAAGTATAGGGGAGTGCACATACTGAGTTGTTCTCTTTTCTTCTTTTCCTTTCCTTTCTTCTTTGATCTTCTCCATGGTCTCCGCTTCTTTTCTATACTTAGGTATATCTGACCCTAAGGGCCCGTTCGGTAGGAGAATAAGCAGGAATAAGGATGGGGAATAAGAGGAATAAGGGTCTATTCTCCGTTCGGCTGGAGGATAAGAATAAGGAGAATAAGGTGAAATAAAGGTAGGTAAGGTGGGATAAAGATAGGAATGAGAGTGAAATAAGATGAAATAATGGGGAATAGTCGTACCACGGGGAAGCGTGTTGGGGGCTTATTCCCCTTATTCCATTCCTCCTTATACCCCAAACGAACAAGGCCTAAGTATAGGGGGAGACAATCGGAGTATGATTTGTTCATTCTCACTCTTGACCCTCCCTGCATTGTGTACAGTCCGCTATACTTAGGATTATTTGATCCTAAGTATAGGGGGGACGGTCGACTTCTCATGCGTTAATTTATTCCTTTATTTATTCTTTGGGTTTGCCTATACTTAGTACGAGTTATGTCTTCTCTTTTCTCTCCGATCTATGAGGACATAGCTCAAGCTAAGTATAGGGGGGTCGTATATACTCCGTATATACTTTAGGCATAACACGTACTTTTGTATTTTTACTATTAAAAATTGATAATTTTACGTGTTAAAATTCATTAAAAACTTTAAATAAAAAGATGTTTACACTCCTCAAATTATTATCTACTGATTAATAAATCAGGTGAAAATACTCTCTGCAAAATGTTTGAAAAATAGTTTGAAAATCTGTGTGAAAAATATTTTGAAAACTATTTGGAAAATGTTTTGTACATGTTTTCAACCTTTGTAAAAACATTTTGATTGTAAAATTATTTTCTTGGTGTAAAATAAAATGTTTGAAAAATAATTTACAAATGGTTTGAAAAATGGTTGCAAAAATATCGTTAAATATCTATCTATAATGTTTGAAAAACCTTTGCAAAATGTTTTTCAAATGTGTGTACATGTTTGTAAAAGTGTTTATAAAAATTATTTTGTACTATAGTTTTCAAAATTGTTTGAAAAAAATTTGTCAAATAAGTTTGAGGAATACATACATCTCACCTAAAATTCTTCATATATATACTTATAAAATTGACCACTTACCCTGTAAATTCTAAAAAAACACTTCTTGTTTATATAAGATGCATTCCCGTGTAAATATTTGTACCAAGTTTTTAGCCAAAATCTTTTGATTTTCAAAAATCCCAAAAACATTTGCAAAAATTAAAATCCTAAAACATTTGAAAAATCTAAAAAAATTGCATATGCATCATCTTTTCAAAAATCCATAAAAAGTTCAAAATCTTTGAAAATTGCTTCACAAAAATATTTTCTGCATTTTGCATAGCATTTGCATAGCATGAGCATTTTTCGGAATGAGTTTGATTGTTGAAGGAGTCTAAGTAAAATCTGAAGATTGGAGCTTGGTTGGACCTTACAATCTACCTAATTAAAATGAACCTTATAGGAGCCGAAATTGAGGTACTTCAGGTCTAGTTGACTTAATTCTTTGAGGATCACGAGACTTGGTTCAATGGATTCTTGACTGCCTAAGTAGAGTATTTAGGATCACATGCACGACTTTTGTTGATAATGACCTAACTTGGACACCTGCACCTTTCACTTGGTTCAACTCAATTGGAGTGGTGAGGAGGTTGGATTTGCCGTTATGAGATGCACACAAGTGGAAACACTTGTCCTCCTCTAGGGAGGGAAGTGCATCCCAACCCGACCAATGATGATAAGTTTCGAGGACAGGAGATTGTGGGTTGCAATAAAGCTTCAAAAGAGGGATAGTCTACTGGCTCAAGAGGAAAAACTCCCTATGTAAATGCTGCTGTATATAGTACCAAAAAAAAAGTGGACAGGCTTGTACAAAAAGAAAAATGCCTACCGGAGTGTACATATGTGTATAGACAATAAGCAAGCTTGAGCTTCAAAGTCAAATCATGTGAGCCTGCAGCCGGATGACTTGGCTACACAGGTCTTGCATCCTAGGATAGGTAGCTACACTAGCATCAATTCTTTTCTTCACCCCCTCCTCTTGAGTCGGTTGCCACTTGAACTTAGAAGGGAATACCTTGCTCCTTGAGGAATGAGTTGTTGGTTCAGGGTATCATTGGGTTGTCATATTGGAGAAGTCAATCTCTTTGTCACTCTAGTTGGGGAGAGCCACCATCACTTACACTGTACGAGTCAGATTCATAGTCATAAGGGTTTGCGTATGAGTTGAGATATTTCTGACCTGGCTATTGAGGAGACTTGAGAAGAGTTTTGGGACTCTCAGGGACTGTTGGATTTCAAATCCGGTTCTTATTAAGGTTCCGCCCGCACTAAAATTCCAAAGGTCCGATTTAAGCTCCAAACTTTGATTTTGTGAAGACAAGCTTGATACTTAAACTAAATCCACATTCTTCGTTTTCTTTTCTTTATTTTTCTTTCTTCACTTATTGCATAAATGTTTGCTAGGGACTAGCAAAGGCAAAGTATAGGGGGATGATGAATCCACATTTCACCATCTTTATTCTATCGTTTTGGCCTCAAAAACCTTGGCAAATGCATGTAAATACCATTAATTTCCGCATCTTAGCATTCATGCATGCGCATTTAAATAGTGTATAAAATACTGTTTTTAAAGACAAAATCATAGAATAAATAAAAGAAAAGAAAAAGAATAAAATATTGTAAATATTTTATGACCCGAAACCCCGAGACCTAGGCATCTTGATGAATAGGTCGACAAGCAATAAAGTAGGGGGAGATAAGGGCCTGAATACACTAAAAATACCTATTCATTCATTCTTTAGTCATTTTGGGACCTATTTTTAGTTCCACTTTCTATGCCTCAAATTAAGAAACTCTATACATGAAAAATATAGATAATTAAATAAATAAAAATACAGAATTTGTTTCAGTCAAAAATACTGTACAGATCAAAAGTTATGATCTGAATAAAAATCTAAAATACCAACTTCCCATACCTGTATATTGCAAATAAAAGCTCGAAATGCATCAAACTCACCTTTAATTGTATATAATTAAAAATAATCTATTTAATGAAGGTGGTTTCGCATTTGGCAAAGCTACAGTTTGAAAGTTGAGTTTTGGACCCCTATAATATACTTGTACAGATTAAAATATTCATTTTATTTATCATTCACTATTTCCATAAATTTATAAATTTATAATTTTGTAAATATTACTTATAATATATTTGTATATTAAAATCAGAATAAAAACTCAAATAAAACACAAAATAGAAATTCTTGTATAAATAACATACCTAGGTATACTACCTATACATATACCTATAGAATTATTGTCTATATTTTATTAAGTGTACAAAATATATCAGAAAAATTAAATAAAAATATATTTAAGTGTATAAAAATATTTTATAAATTTATAAAATAACAAACAAAAATAAATAAATTAAATATAAAACTAAAATTAAAATAATAAAATATATAGATATATGTACCTATATAGGGCATAAAAGGTAACATGTAACTATATACCTCATGAAAATAAATAAAAATCACCATAAAATTCTTTATAAAATAAGAAACATTTTTTATTTTATAACCTAAAATTAATAAATTCATTTACTATTTTATTTAGAATTTCTAAATAATTTTGACCGGTCTTTTTTCTGGTTGGTCCACGTGGACCAACCAGGACCAGTCAAGTGTTGACCTCGGTCAACTGCCTGACCGTGGTCTGCCACCTTCTGACAATGAGATTTTTGCCCCGTTTCGAGAAATTTTGGGGCCTAATCCTTTCGTCGTCTGCCCCCGACTCCTTCTTGGAACTTCTTCCTTGATTATTACTTGCCCACGCCACACCTTCAGATCACACAAAATCTCAACCATGTGCGTGTGGCCCTTGCTTGAAGTAGACGCCACCATCCTGTATATAGTCGACCGCCACCTTCAAGCTCGGGTTTGAACCCCTTTTGGACCACCATTCTCCTCCCTTTCGTGCTCTACGGGTAGACGGAGGTGACAGCTCCACCGCCCTATCGTTAGGCGAGTCGAGGAAGGCCCGAGGCGGCTCCGCCACCTCCGCCACCTCCGGCGTCGAGGTTCTACTACCTCAGGTCCCCCACCTTCGAGGTTTGCCCTTTTCTTCCATTTTCTCTTCGCTTTTTATCCCCTATAGTCCTAGGATCAGTTCTCCCCTACGATCTTCGCTTATCATTCACCGAATCGCCCAATCGACCCCACCGCCGGAGCGCTCCTCCGGCCGAAGATCCTCCACCTTCCATCGATCATCTACAACATCCATCCCTCCTCCGCAAGGACCATGCATTTTGCCCTGGTCCACTTCACCACTTTTTGTAGGTCAAAGCACAGCCAAAGCGACTGGAGGTCATTTTGCGTAGTTCGCCGGAGCTACCTGGAGCTCCGAGCTCCGCCGCCTTCGCGCCAGCGCCACAACGCTCCTACGACGGACCTGAGACCTCCACCACCTAGCCGGACCTCCCAGGAGCACGCCTGACCATTTCTGAAGCTACCAGAGTCCCGAAGGAGGAAGATCGAGGTCGGAGAAGTTTGCCTCGCCGGTGTTCTTCCCCGTTCTTCCTCTTTGCTTCTCCGCCATTCGATCCGAGGCCCGCTCCAGTTTGATCATCAGCCATCCAATCTGGGCCCGCATCGACCGTCGATCTCTTCGCCAGATCTGATCTCAGCAGATCATCGTCGTACCGTCATCGCGCGTTGTGCGCACGCCACATGGATAAGTGAGCGGCCCTCCGCCGTTCGATCGCGCACGAGGAGTCTAGGCGAGGGTATTTTGCACCTACACCCCCGCCATTTTCGTATTTTATTTCTAGTCCATGAACTTTTATTTGTAGTTTAAATATTTATGTAATATTTGCATTTGGACCCCCATACTTTCATTATTTGCATTTAGGTCCAGTCCACGCCACCTCACGTGCCTCACGCACGTGGGGTAGTGGGCATTTTGCAAGGACCCCCCTGGGGTTTGTCTATTTCGATTTGTTCCATGAACTTTTTAATTAAGTTGTAATATTTTGGTAAAATTGCATCTGAGCCCCTGGAACTTTGTAAAATTGCAAAAATACCCTTGTGAGGTCATGTGCCCAGTGCGTGTGAGTTGGACATTTTGCAACAAACCTCCTCCGGGTTTGGGTATTTATTTTTAATCGAGAAAAGTGTATTTAACATTATAAAATTTTGGAAAAATTGCAAGTAGGCCCTTGGAATTTTGTGTATTTACGTTTATGCCCTTGCTAGTACGGTATTTTTGCTTGGATGTTTGTATTTATTTCATGCATCATTTTAACTTGAAAAATTACCAAAAAAATACCTTAAGCTCCTGTTGCATCCTAGTTTAATGGCATATTTTTATTTTGCATTTTCATTGCACTTTCATATTTATTAAAAATCAAAAACATGCATTTTCAACGCTGTTTGCATTAGAAAATACATAAAATTATAAAAAGTCTTTTAAAAATTCAAAAAAAATTTTATTTTGTGTGTCTTAGCTTATTTTATTTTCTGACAAAAAATCCCTAAAAATTACAAAAGAAAAACCCCTAAAAATAGCAAAATTCTCAAAATCTTCATAAAAAATCTAAAAAATTCATAAAAATCTAAAAATTGTGTTTCCAGCCTCTGAATTTTCCTTATCCTATTATCTATCACAAAAATTAATTTTACAATTTTTCACTCTTGCTTACTATTTTATTTCTCCATTTTTGTCCTGCATGTATATATTGTGTTCACTATTTTCATTATTTTCGCCTCTCAAAAATACCAAAAAATTGAGAAAAATCTATAAAAATCATAAAAACATTAGAAAAATATAAAAAGCCCAAAAAGATTTTATTTCCTATATTTTGAGCATTTTCCCCTTTTTTATCCCTCCCTTATCTCTAGTATACATACATATATATATATATATATTCCTTATATACATTATATGTTTATTAAAAGAAAAAGAAAATATAAAAGTACAAAATACAAAAAGAAAATACAAAATCAGTAAACTAAAACTCAAATATAAAAATATAAAATCAAAAATTAAATAAAAAATATAAAATTCAAAACCCACAAAAACTTGCATATTTGAAGGCAGATCTTACATTCACACTCCGTGCATTTTTGCCTTGTTCAATCTTGTTTGCTCCCTGAGTTCGACACTCTACATATACTTTCACTATACGCACTTATTGTAGAGTTATAATAAATTTTAACTCCATATTTGCTTCTCATTGTTTGATTGATATTGTAGGTTAATTGTTGACTTAATCGGGATTTACCGAGGGTCGCCACAATGACTTTGTCTCCGCCTTGTGTGAGACATTTAGACCCTCGTATCTCGCGGTTAATCATATTCTCATGAGATTACATTATTCTATGAAAATGTCCAAGATTTTACAACAACACTTGTTGTAAATTATTCTAAAAATAAGTTATAATTGATTTGTGAATATTGAGATCTTGCCATTGGAAAATTATGAATCAGATTCTCAACTTAGAATAAAATGTAAATTACAATTTTCAAGTAATTGTCGACGTAAATCCAATTCATATCAACATTTAAATTTTAAATGTTATTTACAAATAGCTCTCTCTTATATATTATAAATCACACTATACTTTATATAATTAATATGTATAGTGATATCAACATTATTCATGTCCATGATAATTAGATCACATTTTATCATCTTGGATCTCTATTCTTATGTGCTCAAATAATATGAATCGCATTCACATTATCCACATCTTTTTGATAATTTAATCACATTTAATTATCTTAGATAACTCTCCTTATAATATGAATCAAATTCATATTAGTCATGATAATTAAATCACATTTAATTATCCATTTTGTCAATGCTTAGATACATATATCAACAATGAAATTATCCATGAACTCTTTTAAGGATAATGCGCTTTCTCCACGGATACTTGCAGATATGTACAGGGCGATTGTATTATTCCACGTATAGTGACTTGGATATTGAGATCACATCTCAAATCCATATCTTACGGACCACTCATAGATGCTTGATTAAATCAAGATCGCAAATCTAATCTCCTCATTGCATCTGAATCACATTCAGATCAATGTCCAATATTTGGACCAAGATTAGACTACTTATCTACTGAGAGGAGTTGCTAAAATCTAGACCCATTTTATCATCCCTAAGAATGGAAGCATCATGATTATACAATCCTTTATGATCACATCACCCTCAGGTAATCCTAATCATTTACTTTCCAAAAGCATATATCATACCTAGGCCTTGATTCTATCCTTTCCAAACACATATATCAAACCTACAAATTCAGTCAAGATTCGAAAGCTAGATGACCGTGCACAGAATTTGGTTCTTCCCAATATCCCATGAGTGAGCTCATGTCTTTCGGTTCAGTAACTAAACCTGTATGATCCCTTTGAGAGATTGTATTACTCATATGCCCTTGCATGCACACCAGCACATCGGTGTATAGACCTTGATTAGGTCATCAATCTATTGGTTTGCCAAATGTACATACTCAGACATATAATAACACATCCATCTCCTGTCATACGATGTGTGCCTATATCGTGACATCATACGACATATGACTTTGGTTATCTCGATCTTGTTAAGTCAACTCTTTGACCTAACTAATCTGACACCTCCGAATCTCTATTCCTATCGAGAGGATCTGCATCAAGAGGTCGATTAGATATCAACATTTAGAGAAAGGATTGCCATATACTTCTTAGGCTGGAGATCCTCCCTTAATAATCATTTGATGGTGCTTGATGAGTCCTCAGTCTAACTCTTTAGATATTCATCCATGCACCTGCCTCTATGATTTAATAATTGAATCAATAACTTTATGATCATAAAGATGGCCATGGTACATTACCCTAATTGTACTAAGAGACCTATTATGAAAATTACTTATTCTTCATTTCAGTTCAGGGAATGATATTTGTAATAACATTTATTGCATAATGGCTCGCCGTGGGATCGCATGTACAACAGACTCCAACAGGATGTTCAGGGCCTAGTGAGAGTTGCATGTGACGGTAGTTATCTGAATAGGGATGCCGAGTCAAATTGCTCCATCTTTGAGGGGATGGAGGAGAATTCACATGTTATCGATTCCAGTCGAGCATTCCAGAAGGGCCTACAACCACCACACTAGAGAGAACATCAGAAGGTAGCACACGTTTCAGATTTTGAGTGACTATCCGACATGGGATTTGTTAGTGAGGATCTTACATTAGTCGATGTGATTCAGAAGCAAGTTCAGGAGTTACAATCGTTGCGAGAGTTGGAGAAACTTTCATCACTTCCTCAGTAGTTCAGTGATTTGACGAAGAAGGTGACAGAGTTGCAGCTCCAATACCATCAATCTCTCACTCCTTCTTCTCATCCTGTTCGGAGATCTTTACCCGCTCCTCCCACCAATCAGATACAATTTATTCAGAGAAAGCCAGTTCAACATACTGAGACTCCATAATTGATTGGCATGAGGATCTGTCTAATGCTAACTCAAGTCAGATCACTAGCCCTGGAGATGCTGATGTTGATTCTCATGCTACTCTTGAGATCAATGGGATATGGTACGCTCCTATTCAGCCTTTACCACACTTTACTCCTCAGAGCGTACATTACTAGCATCAACAGTAGAAGTATAGTCATCCGCAACATGGATGTCCACATTTCCAGCACCGATAACACTACATGCAGTAGTAGTCTCACCAATACGCATATCAGAGACCGCATTAACATCAGCTTCCTGTTACACATTCACATACACATCATTACCAGCATCAGTAACAGTCTTCCTTCACATCAAAGAGATTTCCTTCACCTTATACACCACATCAGCACACTTCTAGGAAGGAGAGAGTAGATAGCTAGGGTCACCACACTGAGTCTGAGATGTCTTCACAGGTCTTGGCATTGAACTAGATCATGGATAAGTTGAGCACACTCCAGACATCACACATGACAGAGATGGAACGGGTTAATCATCATCTGGATGAGTTAATCGCGCCCAAGGCCACTCTCCCAGCCCAACCTTAGATGGAATTGAACAACAAGAGGAGGCATACAGATCAGGTAAAAACCACTACAGGTACGATCTCTTTTCCTGATTTTTTTATCTAACTGCATTTGTCTCATGAGCTGTAGATCACCACGAGCATCTGTTCGAGAGGAGAGGGCACATGAGGAGGAGCAAGAGCCAATCCATGATGATCATATACATCTTGATGCTGAGGAGGAGGACCACCATGATGATGAGGACTAGCATGATGTCCATAAAGATGATATTTAAAGAGAAGGGATCGATGCAGAGATAGTTGACATGGATACGGGCGAGTTAGATGTTGATACCATGCCAGACCATGCAGATACTCCCGATGCAGATTTTTCTTCCCCCATTTTAGATAGTTTTATACATACTTCTACGACACTAGATGTACATGTTGATTCCACATAAGATGAAAATAAAAAGAATTTTATTGTTCCTGAGATTGTTCCTTTTCCTGATGCTTTGTATGGAAAAGGAAATAAAAAAATCCAAAAAGAATGTTATCACTTTAGAAACTGATCGTTTATTGAAAGATCACATTTTTCTGAAAATTCCACTCCCTGATGCCTTGGATCAATTTCCTACGCTCAAGAATTAGTTGAGGAACAAATGCACAACATGTAAGCAAAATATATCACGATGTGAGAAACATGTATTGACCAAGGAGACTTCATGTGCTATTTATAATGAGGTGCCAAAGAAGAAGAGAGATTCTTGATCTCACTATGTCAAATGCAAGATTGCAGATGCTGCATTCCATCATAATATCTTAGATAATGGTTCCTCAATTAATTTATGGAGAGATACACATCGAGATGGAGAGAGGATTAGCAGTCCGAGATCAGTATTTTCATTTACTTCATAGGACAACATTCTTGTAGAGGATTGCCAGCACATTGATGAGACACAATCTCTTGATCTTGAGAGTGTTTATTTTGATACCCACAAATATCCTACATGAGGATGGGTGATGAATCTCTATTTCATCACCTTTATTCTATTGTTTTGGCCTTAACAACCCTAGTAAATGCATGGAAATACCTTTAATTTGCATAAATTAACAACCATGCATTGTTGGTCAAATTGTATATAAAAGTCTACTTTTAATGCCAAAATTATAGAATAAGAAAAGAAAAGAAAAGGAATAAAATATTGAAGATTATTATGACCCTAAACCTCGAGAGCTAGGCTTCTTGATGACTAGGACGACAAGGAATATAGTAGGATTAGATAAGGGCCAAAATACATTAAAAATCTCTTTTATTTATTCATTCTTTATTCATTTTGGGACTTATTTTATTTCCCACTTTTTATACTTCAAATAAAGAAACTTTGTACATGAAAAATTTAGATAATAAAATATAAAAAATACAAAATTTATTTCAAACAAAAATAATATACAATGTAACATTTTCTCGTGCTCAGGACCGAAGAGGTGACAATTCTCCTCCAACACCTAGTAGCGTATCAGGCGAGAGCCAAGATGCTTCCACCACCACCTCCAACGAAGCTCCGTCATCAAGGTCCTTCTTCGTGGTCACATTCCTCTAAGGTATCTATTGCTTTTAATCCAAGATTTAATTCTAGCAGCTTAGTTTAGTTTTACATCGCGTATTTAGATGTTAATAGCCACTCCCGTAGTTTGTCGGAGCTATCCTCCGACAAACGATTTCCCATGTTTCTCGTTGTTCTCCGACCACACCAAATGCCTCAACTCTTCCCTCTTCCTAATCTCTTCGCTCCTCCATCTCTCATTCACCCGGATCCACTGTGGATCTGCGGTTCCGATCTCCTCCATCACCACATTGCCGAAGATCGTCGCAACGACATACCCCCACTCCATCTTCACCAAACGAGCCCCCAGAACCACCCTCCTTTTGTTGTTCTTAACACATGTAGGGTCTGGAGACCAAAGAGCGCCAAAGGGCATCGATTTTTTTATCATCATATATACTGTGAGCCCACACTCTTCTTCGACATCACGGTAGCGCACTTGAGCTCTTCGGGCCATTTTGGCACCGTCGTTCGATTGACGGCCCTTCCAGGAGCAACTGGGTCGGTCTTTGAACTTCAGAGAATGTTGGAGATGCGAAGGAGAAGGGATAGAAGTTTGTATTCCCCGACAGTCTTCCATGTTCTTACTCCCTCGCTCTCCGTCGTTGGATCCGCTATCCGCCCCAGTTGCAGTAGTCACCGTTGGATGAAGAGCACATGAGCCATAGATTTCCCACGTGGGATCTTATTTTGATCATCCAAGACGAACCATCATCGCAGCGTGCAGACACAACACTTGTCAAGTGAGGCGCCAACAACCGTTCGATCCGTGCTAGTGTTGGGTATTTTGCACCCTTAACCCAACACGTTTTTGTATTTATTAAATAGTACTTAAACTTTCCTAGGTGGTTATATATGTTTTTTTATAATTGCAAACCACCCCCAACTTTTATGAATTGTAACGAGGTCCGAGCCATGTCAGCTCATGTGACCCGTCACATGTGGGGACATTTTGCAGCCGTTCCCCTGTAGCTTTTAATATTTGCTTTTAGTCCGATAACTTTTTAATTTTGTTTAATATTTTTGGTGAAATTACAAGAAGGCCCCTAGACTTATTTTAATTTACGTAAAATCCCCTGCTAGTAGTGTAATTTCTCTATATTATTTCTATTTATTTAAAACAGACATTTTACTCTAAAAAATCCACAAAAATATATGTATGCTCCTGACTGTACACACTTTCATGTACATAATTTATTTTACAATTTTAGGACTGCTTAATATTTATTAAAAAATTAAGAATAGTCCCTTTTGTCTCTATCTACACTATAAAATACATAAAAATATAAAAGTTTTTTTGAAAAATTCCAATAAATAGTTTTATTATTTATTTAACTATTGTGTAACACTTAGACGAAAAATACCTAAAAACTATAAAAGAAAATTGTAAAAAATTGAAGAACTCTAAAAACACTTATAGAAATCTACAAAATTCCCTACAATCTCAAATATTATATTTTCTATTTTTGAATTTCATTTATAAATTTATATTTAATTTAAAATTGATTTGTAAAATTTTGGATTCCATGTTCAATTTTAATTTCCATTTCAAATTTGTTAATTTTATCCTATTTTCAGATATTTTTGACTTTAAAAATATATACAATTAGCAAAAATTCCTAAAAATCTAAAAAATAGTAAAAATTATTTTAAAACTCAAAAATATTTTATTTTCTTTATTTTTAATATATTCATTTACCTTAGCCTACTTTGTATATATACTCTATATATAGTATATTGCATTTATAAAAAGAAAAGAACTAAAAAAATAGAAAAAGAAAAATAAAATAGAAAAATAGTAAATTAAAAATCAGTATACAAAAATATAAAAAAAATTAAAATTAAAAACCCACAAAAAATTCATTTTGGTTGAGAGTATGAGAGACAAATTGTATTTGGTTCTTAGCCTTTGCCTGCTTTACCCCTTTGCTTCCTGTGTTCGACCCTACTTGCTTGCCATTATACATTCTTAGTAGGGTATAACAAATGTTAACTCTTGCGCTTAATTGCTTAATAATTTATGTGGGTTAATTGTTGAAATAATGAGAAGATTCGAGTAGTTGCCTCATCGACAGTGAGCCTGATTTGTCAAGCCATTATATAGAAACTCCCATCTTCTCACTTTTCAAATGGTGCCATTGCTAGGGAGCATCAATTTGTAGGGTAGATTTTGTCTCTTCAATTGCTTAGACATTTTTGATATTATCTCTCTTCATTTGATTGTCTATTCTGAATTGTCTGACATCTCTTCTCTTGTCTTCTTGCGAGGGACTGATGAATCTCAATTCATCACTCTTTATTACTTTATTTTAGCTATAAACTTGAGCAAAATACCATGTAAATATGTGTAAATATCATAAGTTGCCAAAACACATGCATCATGTAAATATGCATAATTAGCATGTTTTTGTGTCAAAATAAAGGAATAAAGAAACACAAGAAAAAGAGGGAAATATTTAGAATAAATATTGAGTGACCTAATCCCAAGGGAGGGCTCAGCATGGGCCTGACCACAAAAGAATCCAAGTAGAGAGAGATAAGGTCAATCATGTGTGTACATAACCCCATGTATATAAATAAATTTATTTTCCTCAAAATAAAAATAAAAAGTGTTTCTCATATTTTGTACATATCTATAAAAATAAAATAAAAATAAGAAAAATAAAAATAAAAAGAAAAAGAATAAAATTCATTTCCCACCTTGTGTATATACCATGTATATATATATAAACCTATATATTTAACTTATGTAAATAAATCATAAAAATAAAATAAAAATACCTTTTTATTCCAAATTTTATGTTGTAAATAAATAAAATATAAAATTGGAATAATTGTACAAAAATAAACAATTAAAAATAAAAATAAAAAATACATATGTATATATACCTACATATAATAATATAATGTAAATACGTTATTTATTTTTCAAAAAAATAAATAACACTAGAAACTAATTTGAAAAATAATAAACATTTTTCATGTTCAAACTTTTTTGAAATAAAACCATTTACTAATTTTAAATGAATTTACAAATAATTTAAAAAATGGAATAATGTGATTGGCCCACGGGGGATTGTTGACCTTTGGTCAACTCCCCCTGGACCACTCGACCCGGATTTTGCCCCCGACCCGATTTCTCAGATTTTGTAGGATTGATCCGACCACCATCCATCGAAACCCTAGGCTCCGATTACTCTTGGTTCATTCCTGATCCACGCTCAGTGATCATTTTGGGGATCCATGCCTCGCCGAACCCTGCCTGACTCCTTCTTTGCCGGATCTTCATATGTATATAGCTCAGCTCCGCCGCTCTTCTCAGACCATCTTTGGTCTCCGCCTTCCATCCCAGGACCTCCATTACCCTCTTTAGAGTGACAGCTATCCAAGGGAAGTGTCGCAGTGAGGAGAGAGCGGCCCCAGCCACTGATTCGGCGACTTCCACCACCGTGCTCCGCCACTGAGCGAGCCCAGCCTATGGCCCCGATGAGCCATCGAGGCAAAGACCCCAGGAGCTCCGTCAGCTCCAGCATAGTCGACCTCAGCCATCAGGTAACTTCAATACCCCTTAGGTTAGGATAATTTTCGATTTCGCCCATTTGCGCCGCTGGGCTTCGCCGACCGATTCACGACGTTCCAGTCACCCATTCGATCATCTGACCCCCGATTCACCTTCACAAGACTCCTCTCCATCTGCTACTCATCTCCGATCATCCTGTCTCGCCTTGGAGCAGTACCTCGGGTCTCCTCTGTCGTCGCTTCGCTAGAGACCACGCTCCGCCCCCTTCTGATCACCCATTCCACCCATAACAGGGTCGAGGCACTTTGCCCTCGACCCATCGTTCGTTCTATTCATCTTGCCCTCACCCATTCCACGTGGCGACCCCTCGTCCGTCACATATGAATAATAGGGGTAATTTCACTTAGGCCCCTCTTTTATTGCATTTAAAGTTTAGTCCTGTAAATATCTAGTGTAGTTGTTTTAATTTTGGATAAATTGCACTGTGGACATTGTGTTTATTTTATTTGCATTTTAGTCACTGTCTACGTGGAACACGCGCATCGTCACGTGATATTTTGTACATTTTTCATGTATGGGCTTGGGGTTTGTTTGTGTTATGAAATGAAATTAAGTTTTTGATATTTTCATTTATACCCCTGTGCATGAATTAATTCCAACATGTGCTGATTGTTTGGGATTTTTACACTCTCCACCCTAAGGTTTTAGCTCGTATTACGTTTAAGCCCTCCGAACTATGTTTTCTTACATTTAGGTCCCTGTGTGTTGTAGCTCTTTTATTTGTTGGATAAAATACCAAATCAAATCCAAATTAGGTGAAATTTGGACACGTGGCTCCGGCTATTGTGTAAAAATTTCCTAAATTTTTGGGACATTTTCGAGGCTTTTTACTATTTTTAAAAAATCAAAACACGTATTTTTGTTACTGTGTGAATTGAAAAATCAAAGAAAAATATAAAAACTTGTCTAAAAATTCTAAAAAAAATTACCGATTGTTTGTTTTACTGTGTTTAAGCTTCTCTCCAATTTTTAGCTTATTTGGATTTATAAAACCTATAAAAATTGCAAAACCCTAAAAATCATTAAAAATTCTATAAAATTCAAAAAATGCAAACTCTTTTTCTGTAGCTTAGTTTTTGTATATGTTTTTCATAAAATTTGCTTCCAGACTTTTATAACCTATTATATATTTTTAATTGGCCTTCCAAGTCTAGCTGCACAGTGATCTCCTGTTTTCCTCTTTCTTGATTTTTAGAAAATCAAACAAAAATTATAAAATCTCCAGAAAATTACCCAAAACACTTAAAAATATAAAAAACACAAAAACAATTTTATTTGAATTTTTGGAGTATTTTTGGGTGTTTAAATAAATTGTGGTTATTGCTTGTTTATACATTTTTCTTATATTTTCCTTATTACTGAAAATACAAAAAAAAATTTAAAAACATAAAAATCCACCAGAAAAATATTTTAATCTTTTTTTATCTATTTCTGACTACTTCGTAGGCCGCAAGGCCATCCCGTGCTCCTTGAGTTCGTCCCTGGTCGCTATACCAGGTTAATAAAATAACGAGGACCGCTATGCGATTTTGATTGCTTTATATGATTTTAGTGGTCTCTTCTTCTTGATTGATCGATCCGCGAGATCCGGGTCGCAACGACCCTTGTTTTTACCTTTACCCAGATTTTATGGGATTTTTCGATCGTCAGAATGATGCCGTTGCCGGGGAGCATGGCTTTGTAGTCGTTTTAGCTTTTCGCAGTTTTTCGTGGCTTTTAGTGCATATTTGTAGATATATTTTTCTCTGATATTCTTTGCTTAGTTTTACAATAAATCTGGACTGACACACTTTGGTTTCTGTTTCTTGCGAGGGCCCGAGGATCGAGGCAGCTTTTTCGGAAGCCGAAGCAACCGCGGGATTTGGAGGCGGCTCTCTTCTTTACGGAGCCACAGGAGAGCGTGAGGAGGAGGACCGAAGTGCGAGAGCCGCGGAACAGCCGCGGGGATTAGCCGTAGTTTAGATTTAGCTTAGTTTAGATTTATTTTTCAGCAGATATTTTATTGTAATAATACAGGGACACAAACTCGGACACTTGGTTGATATCGTGGTTTGTTTCGCCGAGCACTGGTGTGCTTGGGGGACCTCACCGCGATTTTTGCCGATTTTGATTTTGACCGTTTATCTACTGCTTATTTGATTTACGCGGTTTTAGCCCTAGCTTAGAAGTTTTCTTTGATTGTAACGTAATTAATTAAGGCCAAATCCCTAATTATCTGCCTGTTCCTATAGATCGATAATTGAACTTAATTAATTAAATCACAAAGAAAAAGTAGGGTTATTTGAGCTCTAGTCCACATGCCTTGAGGAGTCACATACAACGCGTGCAGGATCCATTGTGGCGGACACCGAGTGGCTCCCAAGATAGGACTTTAGACTTAGGCTTGAGTACCTGGCTACTGTTCTTCACGAGTAGAACTGCTTTGTTTAGGGTCGGTTTTCGCGTGCATCATATAGGTAGTCTATATTCTATCTTTATTTTATGTGCGAATCACTCTGCATGTAGACTACTGGAGTCAGGTACGCATTTCTTACTCTGCATGCATCATTGATTCCTACGCATCTGCTTTTTCATCTTCTCCCCCTGTTTTTGGACTTAAAATAATCAGGAGAACCGAAAAATTTGTTAGGCGTTGATTGCTTAAAAAATATGTAAAAAAGAAACACTATAAAATTGGAACTGCTAAACAAACTTGACCCTAAAAGACACCTCACCTAAAAATCTTTCTTGGGGAGAGCAACCCCCTTATTGTCAGGTTTGGATGTGCGAGAGAGTGACCTGCACACTAGGCTAGAGCCAAATCCGAGCCCCGATCAGACTACCGACCTTTTATACGGGACAGTCTGGTAGGCGGATTGGATTCCTATCAGGTCACGTAACCGCTCTGATATCATGACATGATCACCTAAATAAAATTGACAAGATAATTGATCGAGCTCTTACGGTCTTCAGCTCAGCGTGGAGTAGGTGAACACGGGGTTTGTTTGCTCATCTTGTTTGTTTTCCAGATCTCATCCGCCTAACTCGCCAGATCAAGATGATGGGCAGGAGATCCTTAGGCAGCCTCTGGCTGCACCGCTTTTTAGCACTCCAGCCCGTTCATCTAGATTGGTTCGTGAGAGCTCAGACCTGCTCTCCGAACCTGAGTTTAATTCCGCCCTGTTCCCCCTTGACCACCCTTCTTCTAGTCCTGAGATGCTAGTGCCAGATGAGAGATAGCAGACAGATGATATTTTGGCACCTGAGTTTCGGTCTTTTGACTTTGCAGAGACCATGGCCAGCAGCGAGGAGCGCACCGATGGTCCGAGGCCAGATACGACCACATACATTCTGGACCAGGGTGCAATCAACACCACCATGTTAGCTTCCCTCGAGACCATGTAGAGACAGATACACGATCATGGGACTTTCATGGTGGAGACGAGGAGAGAGATGGAGCGGCTACGGACCGCACGAGAGCAGCCGCGAGCAGATGGACGGAGGGGGCCAGATTAGCCAGATCAGCCAGACCAGCCGGCAGCAGCAGCAGAGCCGAGACCGATGCGGGAGTTGCACAACCTCAGATCGACACTGACACACCGGTGGGTGGTTATTCCGGCTATCGTGGGGGACTTCAAGTTCCCCCCAAACACACTTCAGCTTCTCCCCCGCTTCCATGGGCTTGCCACTGAGGAGCCCCATCTTCATCTCCAGGAGTTTGAGATGATGTGCAGCACTGTCCACGATCGACAGGTGGACGAGGACACCATCAGGATGATTGCCTTTCGTTTCTCCCTGGCCGACAGAGCAACCAACTGGCTGAAGTACTTAGGGAGATTTGTATACAACTGGGAGCATCTCCGCACCGAGTACTTGAACAATTACTATCCACTCGGACGGACCAATGCAGCGAGGGCCCTGATCAACAACTTCTCCATTCTCCCCAACGAGCAGTTTCACAAGGCATGGGAGAGGTTCCGTGACCTTACCGACAGATGCCCACACCATGATATCACGAAGCTGAACCTAGTTCAGAGCTTCTTCTGCAGGTTGACGCCAGAGCTGCAGGGCCTGGTAAACGCTTCTTGTGGCGGTTCCTACTTTGCCAAGGATGAGGATCAGGTCTGGGCCATCTACGAGGAGATGGCAGAGAACTATACAGTGATGTCCCATACCCGACTCTACACTCAGGGACGTCCCCAACCATAGACCGTGCAGTTTCAGAGGATAGCACGGGTCGATGTCGGTCCTTCCACTTCGTCCGTGGCAGCCGCACAAGCCAAGTTCACAGCCGCCAACATGGGAATCATTAACGAGAAGCTGGACCGGATCGAGCTGATAGAGAGGAAGCAGTGCCAGGGCATATCTCAGATGGATCAGATGGCACAGACGCTGAGTGACCTGAAGACACAGCTCATGTGTCTCCACGAGGCACAGACGGCTTCTCAGCCCCGTCTTTAGGCACGAGGAGATCCGAGCAGCAGTGGTAGCTCGTCCCAGCGCTCCAGTCAGCCTACACAGGTTCACCTTGTACAGGCGGAGCCATACCAACAGCCACATCCATACTACCAACCACCACCATCTCAAGACACTCAGATGGTAGTCTACCAGCCAGATTAGCCCCTGGCAGTACTCCCGCCACACACCTACGAGCCAGAGCCGTTGATGGATGTCAATGGGATTTGGTACGACCGACCCCAGCCCGGTATCCGACGAGACCATCCCGAATTCCGTTGGTCAGCCGAAGGTGCCGGTTCCCAACAACAGCCTCCAGTTCAGGGTGGCCAGTATGGCCATCAGCGAGAGCACCAGCAGCCCCAACCCCCAGTACACCACCGGCAGCAGCAGCAGCAGTCATCCCAGTATGGCCCTCGTCCCTATCAGCAGGGACAACCTTGGAGGCGAGATCAACCTCAGCAGCAGTATCATCCACAACAGTACCCCTCTCACCCGCACCAGCAGCAACAACCTCATTACCAACGAGGCCACCCGTCAGGTTCTCATGGGCCAGCCTACGAGAACCCCGCATTAGATGACTTAGCCTGCCTCATGATAGAGCAACATGCTACCTTCAGACGGGAGATGGATGAGTTCCGCCAGGAGCTGTGGGAGATCATGAGAGGGAAGGCCACCATCCCTGCCCAGATTGAGCCGAATCTGAACAACCTGAAGAGGAAGTCTGAGCAGGTAGAGTTCACAGACATTACCACTCCTAGTGATTCATTTGGTGATTTGTCTGCATACATGTTTGATGCTGATTTTGTTATACTTAGGAGCGGTAGGATGCCAACAGGCGGCGCCTCGTCTGAGCGACGTCCCCATGCCACTTCCAGAGTGCCAGTCAAGGAGGAGCGCGACACTGAGGCCACGAGAGATGATGACGGTCTTACTGATGCCACCATGGATGTTTATCCAACCGACAGTACTGAGGCCGTCGCTTCACCAGTTGGAGGAGGTGGTACTGACGCCACCACAGTTGCTGAGCCAGAGCGCGGTACTGATGTCGCGAGTCGACATGCCGAGGGTGGTACTGAGGCCATCATTTCTACTTTTGCTAGTCCTATTGTCTTTCCGTCTGTACATGTATCTCAAGACATTTTTGGAAATAAAGGAAATGGTTTGTTATTTTCGGATCCACATGTATTGATTGACGATGGTTGTGTGGATTATGTTGTTCATGAGCATGCCAATCCCTCTCCTAGTCCTTCATCTGAGAAGGACCCTGTGATCCCCTTTCCACGAGCACTTCATATGGCAAAGGGGAAGAAATCAGGAAATCAAAAAAAGAACCATCAGATAGAGTTCAACCAGCAGATGATAGATAGATTCCATATTCAGCTGACTCTTCAGGAGGCCTTGGAGCACATCCCTCTACTCCAAAGATTACTCAGAGACCAGACCACAGTTAGGAGGAAGAGGAGGAACCATCAGTCTGAGATCCATGTGCTTACTCGAGCCACTTGTTTCGCAATTCAAAACCTTCTACCAGCCAAGAGGCCAGATGCAGGAGCCCCGTATGTCAGATGCCACATCCATGAGCAGAGGTTTGACCGTACTCTATTAGACAGCTGTTCTTCGATCAACTTACTTCTGACAGCCCTTCTCGACAGCTTCGAGTTGGGCACTCTCCGACAGAGCAAGACGATCCTTCAATTTGCTGATCGATCTGTCAAGAGGCCGAAGGGGTTGCTGAAGGACGTTGTCGTCACGATTCAGGGCCTGAAATTCCCCGTGGACTTCATTGTGTTGGACATGGAGATCCCTGAGTCTGTAACCGATACCTCGATCATTCTAGGACGCCCGTTCTTGGCCACAGCCAAGGCAGTGTCCGACCATGATAGCGGGAAGGTGTACTTTCGCGTCGAGGGCGAGAGTATACAAATAGAGACGGTCGAGGAGACTAGAGCCAAAGATTCAGCTTGCTCAGAGCCGACTTACGATTCAAAGCAGATGACAGAGGAAGGGCAAGACATCCACCAGGATTGCGATTTTGTGATTACAGATGACGAGGCAATTTGGGCAGATCCAGTCGCACATGCCATCCTCTCCCCTTCAGAGTTCGCTGATGCAGAGACGCCAGCAGAGGAGAGCTTGGAGAGCGCATTCTTGGTCCAGGATACTTTTCAGGCAGCAGATTCGGTTCCTGACCGCGAGACAGAGTTTTGTGAGTATGATACAGATCCCTCGGAGTCAGATATTGATTGGGCAGAGTTTGATGATTTGATACTGTGTATGACTTCCACTGAGCCTACAGCTAGGGAGGAGGTTGATTCCATGCAAAGCAGAGACAGTCCAGTCGAGCAGACTTCTCCAGAATCAGATTATGAGCGAGATTTCTCATTCTCCCATGCATATTTGGCAGCGTTCACTCAGACCTTTCAGAGGCCAGATTTGCCAGCACCTACTTGTCCAGAGCTAAAGCCGCTACCACCGTCGCTGAAGTATAGGTTCCTTGCAGGTGAGCATGAGATGTACCCAGTCATTATCTCCGCTGATATGATTGGAGAGAAAGAATCCCGTCTGATGGGGGTTATTGAAAAGAACCGCAAGGCGATAGGATGGAGTGTAGCCGTCTCCAGGGGATCAGTCCAGCTCTGTGCTCCCACCATATCTATCTCGAGGAGGAGGCAAAGCCGTCGCGTGAGTTCCAGTGGCGGCTGAACCCGAATCTTCGAGAGGTTATCATGAAGGAGATCTCGAAATGGTGGAGCACCGGTTTTATCTACCCCATCTCCGACTCCAAGCGGGTCAGTCCATTACATGTGGTGCCCAAGAAGACGGGCATCACTACAGTTGTCAGTGAGTCTGGAGTGGAGATCGCTACCTGGGTACCTACTTCTTGGCGGGTCTGTGTGGACTACAGACGATTGAACCAGGCCACCAAGAAGGATCATTTCCCCCTGCCCTTTATTGATCATATTATTGAGAGACTGGCAGGGAAGAGCCATTATTGTTTCTTGGATGCGTACTCTGGATACAATCAGGTGGCCATCGCGCTTGAGGACCAAGACAAGACCACCTTCACCTGTCCCTTCGGGACATATGCTTTCAGACGCATGCCATTTAGATTGTGCAACGCTCCGGCAACATTCCAGAGATGCATGTTGTCCATCTTTTCGGACATGGTGGGGGAGTGCTTGGAGGTCTTCATGGATGATTTCTCGATCTACGGCGAAGGATTTGATTCTTGTCTTGACTGCCTAGACCGAGTCCTTCAGCGATGCATTGAGGTTCACCTTGTGTTTTCTTGGGAGAAGAGTCACTTTATGGTGACTTAGGGGACGGTGCTTGGCCATATCATCTCCAACAGGGGCATGGAGGTTGATCCGGCCAAGGTGGATGTCATTAGAAAACTCAATGCACCGTCCAACTTGCGGTAGTTACTGTCTTTTCTGGGGCACGTCGGTTTCTACTGGCACTTCATTCATGATTTCAGTAGGATTGCCTGACCGTTGACTGATCTGTTGATGAAAGACACCTAGTTCCTTGTTGATGATAAATGTCTATCGTCATTCTCCAGCCACCTGATTGATCTCTCCCATTCGAGATCATGACAGACGCCTACGATTTTACCGTAGGTGCCGTGCTGGGACAGAGGAGGGATGGAGTCCCATTTGCCATTTACTACGCTAGCCGTACATTGGATGTCGCCCAACAGAACTATACCGTCACTGAGAAGGAGATGCTAGCCGTAGTTTTCGCCCTAGATAAGTTCAGATCTTATATCATTGGATCTAGAGTGACCATTTACATTGATCATACCGCCATCAAGTACCTCATGGTAAAGAAGGATGCCAAAGCCAGATTGACCAGATGGATCCTTCTACTCCAAGAGTTTGATATTGAGATTAAGGATAAGCCTGGAGTCAAGAATGTGGTAGCGGATCATCTCTCCCGATTGGAGTATCTTGAGGATTCTGAGCAGATTGAGCCTATTTGTGAGACCTTCCCAGATGAGGCGATCCTTGCTATCGCCTCTCTCCCATGGTATGCCGATATTGTGAACTATCTTGTCGCCAAGAAAGTTCCACAAGATTGGCCCAGACAGAAACTTGAGACTTTCCTCGTGAAGGCCAAGTTTTACCATTGGGAGGATCCCGTCCTTTATCATGAGGGAGGGGATAGTATCTGGCGTCGGTGCATTCCTCATGAGGAGCACCACAACATCCTTACTTACTGCCACCAGCTTGAGGCAGGAGGACATCACTCAGGGGGGAGAACGGCACAGAAAGTGCTCCAATCCGGCCTATGGTGTCCTACTCTCTTCAAGGACTCTGATGAGTTCGTGAAGAGGTGTACTGATTATCAGAGGATGGGAACTTGTGGAAAGCGTGATATGATGCCGATGCAACCCATACACTTATGTGAGTTTTTTGACGCGTGGGGCATCGATTTCATGGGTCCATTCCCTAGGAGTCAGGGATTCGAGTACATTCTGTTGGCCGTGGATTATGTGAGTCGTTGGGTTGAGGCCATCCCCGCCCAAACCGCATATGTTAGGATTGTATGCAGATTTTTGAGGAAGAATATCATTTCACGGTTCGGGGTCTCTCGAGTTTTGATATCTGAAGCAGGGTCTCATTTCGTCAACGACAAGGTAAATGCTCTTGCTAGCGAGTTCAGCATAGACCATCGAATTGCCACTCCATACCACCCTCAGACGAATGGTCTTGCTGAAGTGTCGAACAAGGAGATCAAGACTATATTGCAGAAAGTCGTCCGCCCTGACCGAAAGGATTGGTCACAGCTTTTGGACTCGGTCTTGTGGGAATATAGGACGTCTTTCAAGACTCCTTTGGGTACATCTCCCTTTCGCCTCGTTTATGGCAAGCCCTGCCATTTACCTGTTGAGCTGAGACATAGGTCACTTTTGGTTGTTACTGATATACTTTTGGATCCAGAGAGTGTAGGAGATCAGAGGAGGGCAGAGTTAGCATCCCTGGAGGAGCTTCGTGATACCGCCTTTTCGAACAACCTACATTATAAGGAGAGAGTGAAGGAGTGGCATGATTCTCAGATTAGCCACAAGCAGTTTGAGCCAGGATAGAGAGTATGACTGTTTGATGCTAGGCTTCATCTATTTCCAAGGAAGCTACAAAGAAAATGGAAGGGACCCTATTTGGTTAGAATGGTACATGACAATGGGAGTATTGATATATCTGAGTTGTCTTCTGATGCAACCTTTCGAGTGAACGGCCAACGGCTCAAGCCATATCTAGATCATGAACCGCGAGTCGTTGATGTTGCCCCTATTCACTTTGCGTGAGGTGTGGTCTCTTGACTCACATCTATTGCATCTCACGCCTGATTATCACTGTTCTTCCGACTTGTATAGATCTTGTTGTCCATATCACTCTATTCTTTAGTCCCACACCCCTTTTCTCATCTTATGATTATGCTATACTTAGGGTGTACTTTACCCTAAGTATAGGGGGTGTAAGACTCTCGGGTATTCTATTAATTCTTTCTACCTCTGTTTTGCTGCCTATACTTAGGGATATTTCACCCTAAGTATGAGGGGTAGACCCTGTACATCCTTCCACTCGGATTTTCCTTCATGTACAGTTTACTATACTTAGGATTACATGATCCTAAGCATAGGGGGAAACACCGAGTCTTCCTTATTCTATTCTTTGATTCGCCTTTGTATATACCATTCCTTTTCACTTCCCTATACTAAGCACGAATTATGTCTTCTTTATCGCTCTTCATCACTCTGAGGACATCGTTCGAGCTAAGTATAGGGGGGTGTCGTATATATTTCATATATACTTTAGCCATAACTCGTACTTTGTGTGAGTGTTCTAATAAATAAAAATGGCTAAAAATTCATAAAAATTAAAAAAAATTCCCTTGTACATAAAATTCTTCTTGCACATACTTATTTATTTATACAAATTATTTTTATACAAATGATTGTAAAATCTTTTTGTGTAAATAGCGTTTAAATATTTTCATACCAAAATTATGTATATAGTACAAAATTTTTGTAAAATGTTTGGAAAACAAAAAGATTGCAAAAACCTTGTGTAAATTTTTGTAAATATTTTGCAAAACTTTGCATTCATGCATACATCCATATTTTCAAGCATTTTTCAAAATTTTGCACAATTGTAAATATTTGTAAAATAGCATCTTTGTAAATACTTGCACAGTTTTTCCAAATCATAGTTTACATTTAAGCTGGCCTGGAATTAATTTGACAAATGGAGCTTGGTTAAGACCTTAATCCACCTAATAATAAGAGGAACCTTAGAGGGCTTAGGATTGAGACTTTTCAGGTCTATTAGGACTTAATTCTTTGAGTCCACTAGGCTATGAGCATATGTCATCTTGATGAGCCTAAGTAGAGCACTTAACAACACACGCATGACTCTCAGAGACAATGGCTTTACTTGCACCAGCACTCTACACATAGCTCTCCACGGATGAGGTGGTGAGCAGGCAGTTTCCTTTGGCTTGGGGTAGCATATGAGGGTAGTACTTCTAGGCAGAACCTCGCTTCTTCTTATAGTAAAGGAAGTGCGTCTCAACTTGGTCTGGTGGTTATGAAGTCTAAAGACAGAAGCTCGGGGTTGCAATAAAGCTTCAAAAGAGGGATAGTCTACTGTCTCAAGAGGAAAAACTCCTTGTATATATGCTGCACCATGTAGATATGTTGTACAGATGCACATGAAAAAAAAGAAAGAAAAAAATTTGCAAAAATAAAAGAAGTCCAAAAAAGTAGTGGGTCTGATAGAAAATGATAATCCCACCAGAGTGTATATAGTGTAATAAGCAAAGCTTGATGTTCATGTTCCATCTCATGAAGCTTGCAGCAGGGAGACTCAGCTACACTGGTTAGAGCTCCCAAGGATACATGGCTACACTGGTCATGATCCATTCTCTTCTTCCCCCTCTTCTTGAAGTCTGACTGAGCTCCATATTTCAATTTAATGAAGGAAAGTTTAATAATCAACCTTGATTTCCTCTCCTTTTCTTTTTCTTTCTCTTTTGCACTTCTTTTTCAAATAAGTGTTGCTAAGGGACTAGCAAAAGTAAAGTATAGGGGGGGTGATGAATCTCAATTCATCACTCTTTATTCCCTTATTTTAGCTAGAAACTTGAGCAAAATACCATGTAAATATGTGTAAATATCATAAGTTGCCAAAACACATCCATCACGTAAATATGCATAATTAGCATGTTTTTGTGTCAAAATAAAGGAATAAAGAAACACAAGAAAAAGAGGGAAATATTTAGAATAAATATTGAGTGACCTAATCCCAAGGAAGGGCTCAGCATGGGCCTGACCGCAAAAGAATCCAAGTAGAGAGAGATAAGGTCAATCATGCGTGTACATTACCCCATGTATATAAATAGATTTATTTTCCTCAAAATAAAAATGAAAAGTGTTTCTCATATTTTGTACATATCTATCAAATAAAAAGAAAAAGAATAAAATTCATTTCCCACCTTGTGTATATACCATGTACATATATATATATAAACATAATTTTTTTAACTCATGTAAATAAATCATAAAAATAAAATAAAAATACCTTATTATTCCAATTTTGACGTTGTAAATAAATAAAATATAAAATTGGAATAATTACAAAAATAAACAATTAAAAATAAAAATAAAAAATACAAATGTGTATATACCTACATATAATAATATAATGTAAATACGTTATTTATTTTTCAAACAAATAAATAAAAATCACTAAAAAATAATTTGAAATATAATAAACATTTTTCTTGTTCAAACTTTTTTGAAATAAAATCATTTACTAATTTTAAATGAATTTACAAATAATTAAAAAATGGAATAATGTGATTAGTCCACGGGGGATTGTTGACCCCCGGTCAACTCCCCCCTGGACCACTCGACCCGGATCTTTGCCCCTGACCCGATTTCTCAGATTTTTGTAGGCTTGATCCAACCACCATCCATCGAAACCCTGGGCTCCGATTACTCTTGGTTCATTCCTGATCCACGCCCAGTGATCATTTTAGGGATCCGTGCCTCGCCGAACCCTGCCCGACTCCTTCTTTGCTGGATCTTCACATGTATATAGCTCAGCTCCGCCTCTCTTCTCAGACCATCTTTGGCCTCCGCCTTCCATCCCAGGACCTCCATTAACCTCCTTAGAGTGACGGCTATCCGAGGGAAGTGTCGCAACGAGGAGGGAGCGGCCCCAGCCACTGATCCGGCGACTTGCGCCGCCGTGCTCTGCCACCGAGCGAGCCCAGCCTCTGGCCCTGATGAGCCATCGAGGCAAAGACCCCAGGAGCTCCGTCAGCTCCAGCATAGTCGACCTCAGTGATCAGGTAACTTCGATACCCCTTAGGTTAGGATAATTTTCGATTTCGCCCATTTGCGCCGCCGGGCTTTGCTGGCTGATTCACGACATTCCAGTCACCCATTCGATCATCTGACCCTCGATTCACCTTCACGAGACTCCTCTCCATCTGCTACGTATCTCCGATCATCCTGTCTCGCCTCGGAGCAGGACCTCGGGTCTCCTCCGCCGTCGCTTCGCCGGAGACCACACTCCGCCCCCCTTCCGATCACCCATTCCACCCATAACAGGGTGGAGACACTTTGTCCTCGACCTAGCATTCGTTCTGTGCATCCTGCATGTCAAAGCAACCTCATCTGGGGGTCCATCAGTCCAGGCATTGCAGCTCCAATTCGTCTTCATCGCCGGAGCGTCTCCGACGTCCCCAGCCTCATCGGGGGTACCCACCAGCTGCGGAAGAGTCCGAGCATCCTTCTACACATCTCTGCTGCCCAGGAGGATGTCCAGCACGCACGGATTGAGCCGGCAAACTTCGCCGGAGTCGAGTTCTTCCAGGACCTCCAGCTACCGTCCGATCAGCCATTCGCTCTAGTTTTGATCCGGACCGTTCATCCTCGAGAGACATCCATTGTCCGATCCATCAGGCTTTGATCCGGACCGTTTATCAATGAAGAGGTATCCACGCACATCAGCCGTTGGATCTCCACGTGGAGACCCCTCATCCGTCAGATCTGAATAATAGGGGTAATTTCACTTAGGCCCCTCTTTTTATTGCATTTATAGTTTAGTCCTGTAAATATCTAGTGTAGTTTTTTAATTTTGGATAAATTGCACTGTGGACCTTGTGTTTATTTTATTTGCATTTTAGTCCCTGTCTACGTGGAACACATGCATCGTCACGTAATATTTTGGGACATTTTGCATGTATGGGCTCGGGGTTTGTTTGTGTTATGAAATGAAATTAAGTTTTTGATATTTGCATTTATATCCATGTGCGTGAATTAATTCGAACATGTGCTGATTGTTTGGGATTTTTACACTTTTCACCCTAAAGTTTTAGCTCGTGTTACGTTTAAGCCCTCCGAACTATGTTTTCTTACATTTAGGTCCCTTTGTGCTGTAGCACTTTTATTTGTTGGATAAAATATCAAATCAAATCCAAATTAGGTGAAATTTGAATAAGTGGCTCCTGCCATTGTGTTAAAATTTCCCTAAATTTTTGGGACATTTTCGAGGCTTTTTACTATTTTTTAAAAAATCAAAAACACGCATTTTTGTTACTGTGTGAATTGAAAAATCAAAGAAAAATATAAAATCTTGTCTAAAAATTCTAAAAAAATTGTGATTGTTTATTTTAGTGTGTTTAAGCTTCTATCTAATTTTTAGCTTATTTGGATGTATAAAACCCATAAAAATTGCAAAACCCTAAAAATCTCATAAAAATCATTAAAAATTCTATAAAATTCAAAAAATGCGAACTCTTCTTATGTAGCTTTTTTTATGTATATAATTTTCATAAAAATTACTTCCAGGCTTTTATAGGCCTATTATATATTTTTAATTGTCCTTTCAAGTCTGGCTGCACAGTGATCTCCTGTTTTCCTCTTTCTTGATTTTTAGAAAATCAAATAAAAATCATAAAATCTCCAGAAAATTATCAAAAATACTTAAAAATACAAAAAACACAAAAACAATTTCATTTGAATTTTTGGAGTATTTTTGGGCATTTAAATAAATTGTGCCTGTTGCTTGTTTATATATTTTTCTTATATTTTCCTTATTACTGAAAATACAAATAATTTTAAAAACATAAAAATCCACCAAAAAATATTTTACTCTTTTTTATCTATTTCTGACTACTTCGTAGGCCTCAAGGCCATCCCGTGCTCCTTGAGTTCGACCCTGGTCGCTATACCAGGTTAATAAAATTGCGAGGACCGCTATGCGATTTCGATTGCTTTATCTAATTTTGGTGGTATCTTTTTCTTGATTGATCGATCGGCGAGATCCAGGTCGCAACGACCCTTGTTTTTACCTTTACCCAGATTTTGTGGGATTTTTCGGTCGTCAGGGACTGCAGATCGAGGATCTCCTAGGTGATTCTACGTAGCCTTGGGATGATGAGCTGACTATTCTAACATAACCATCAGGAGAGAGCAGGAGGCTCTTGACAGAGAGAGAAAGAGGGGGGCAATAGCTTAGGATTTTTATTTTTGTGTGAGAGAGATTCATTTTGACTATTAATTTGTAATAATACAGGTACTCTAGACTTTGGACACCCCGTCCCGATTTCAAGTGTTTGTTTAGTTAGGGGCTCATCACAGTTTTTCGAGTTTTCCATTGCTTCATTTTAATTTATTTCTCGTAATATGTGCTTTCCATCCTTTTTTTGTTTTATGTTGAATGAGCCCTTAGTCTTTAGGCTTGCTTGATCAGGTAATCTTAAGGCCAAACACCTAATTAATTTGCCTACACCTATAGTTCTCACATTTGGACTTAGAGTAATTAATTGTTAAAAAGTCAGCTTTGAAATCGTGTGCCGAGAGAGGTCATATACAACGCTTGTAGGACCCGTTGTGGCGAGCACCCATCAACATCGAAGACAAGACTTAGGTTTCATTCTGAGTATTTAGCACTTGATTCTTCACGTGTACCAATTGCATGATTAGGATGATTTTCATGTGCATATCAGCATTTAGTATAGGTTTATAAGTTCATGTTTTTCATCTCGCATGGAGAGAGATGGGAAGCACTGTAAGTCTTCTAAGGAGCATTCATCATTTAGGCACTAAGGTGAGATTTCCATCTTAGTGTCTCCTTGCATTACTTTTTTGGATATGTCCCTCTATTTTTGGATCATATAGGAATTAAAGAAAATATAAAAACATTAGGCACTTGTATTGAATTCACTCAAAGCAAGTGATAACACCAAAAAAATAAAAAATAAAAAAGGGACTACTAAAAATACTTGACCTAAACAAAATTGGTTAATTGGACTCATCGTCTTGGGTGAGCAAAGCCCTCATTTGTTTTCAGGTTGCATTGGATGGTCTCCTTCCCAGTGAGAGAGCAGCTTCGTAAGGATTAGAGCCCAAAATCCAGTTTGTGGCTGCCTTGTGTATCTCCTAGATTTTTGAAGTATTGGTGCTTCTATCGTACACAGACGAGTAGGGCTTGGTCAGCAATGATGTTCTATATTGTGTAGAGCATCAACCTTGTCCGGAGTATTGAGCCTAGGCCACGCCTTCACGGGGGTGTATGTCTCATCGTCTTGCGTCTGAGTATGTTCTTGCACGCAAATGGGTGATTTCGTTGCGAGCAAGATCCAAAGTAGTGGTTTCTCCTATCGACTTCCTCCCTCTATTTCTTTGGCTGGGTAGGGATCCAAGAAGGGTTACAAGGACCTTAAAAATTGCATATTACATGTTACAAAGGAGGAGGACAAGTATGGGATACTTTTCTGGTAGTACTCTCTCTCCTATAGACGTAGCGCTCTAAGGACTCATTCAAAGATTAATTGCCTAAAAATCAAATCTAACATTTACAAAGATAATCGCTGAACCTTCACGGCTCCACAAGTCAAGTTTGTGAACCCATTGTTTTGTATTTGATCGATTGGCTTTATTAAGGTCAAAATCAAAATCATCGTGCACCTGTACAATCATGCTTCCTTCCTTGTTGGCCTTGCTCACTTTGAGCCATTCTACTATTTTGCATTCCTTTTGTTTCTCGTTGACCTCCGTATCTTTCATCCACATTGATCTTCCTCTTGATCTCTGAGATGGCGACGCATGGACAGTTGAGTCGAGACTCAGTCGACTCCCACATCGGTTCCATACGCTCACCTTCTCCAATAATTCAAGGCGATTCTCGAGAACCGGGTTCGAACTCTGCAAACCGATCTCCAGACTCCCTGCCTTCTTCAATAAACTAGGATCACTCTTGTCCTAGACTTTGCTCTTTTTTTATGGCCATTGATTTCACTCCTTATACATCATCATCCTTAACAAATTCCTGTGTTGACCTAACACAAAACACTTCTCTCCATTTGTTTCTGTAATTCAGACTGATCGGGGTATTCTTATGTGTGCATACCAAGAACCCGATCTCGATCCAGAAATCCAAGTAGAATTTGAAATGGTTGGTGGAAGAAAAAAGGGATCACAACCTCGAGTAAAAGAAAAAGTCAATCCGAAGGGAAGGGCAATACATCCGTAGAATGAGGTCAACAACCAGTTGCTTGCATCAATACAATCAATCCAGCAACAATCGACTAACCAAGCCCTGGCCCAAACTGCCTTCCAAGACATGCTGAATGACTTGAGGAGGAGGGTCGACGAATGATATAGTAGAAAAGAGGATGAACCAGAGACAAAGAATGAGTTCAATCAGGGAGGGTTGGAGATGAATTTTCAGTAGGTGGACCAAATTTCGAGAGAAGGGATGCATGGCCACCGCAGCCGAAGCCAACACTAAAGCAAACATATAATCCTGGAGCGGGCCACATCACAGAGTGGATCCAAATTCCACAAATCCATGCCCACTACAAGATGAAGCCACCGTTTCTATCCTTGCTCCCTACATTCCATGGGAAAACCGCAGAAGAATTATATATCCACCTTAAGAAATTCGGCCACATCTCTGCCACCGCTCACCTCCCCAGCATCCCATTGGGGGTAGTCAAGATGACCGCCTTTCCCTTCAGTCTCCAGGACAAGGACTTGTATTAGGATAATCACTTGGGGAAGGTAGTCGCGACCTAGGAGGAGTTAAATTCTGCCTTTCTCCACAAATTCTACCCTCTAGTCGCTTGAACCAGGTGTGTGTATGCATCTCCAGTTTCTGCCAGCAACCCCATGAGATGATACATGAAGCATGGGAAAGATTCAAGGATCTATAAGAAAAATGTCCCCACCATGAGATTCTAAAGACCAGTCTCGTGGAACACTTCTTTGGTGGGCTGACACTTGAGAGCCTAAATCTCATTGATGTTGTTTGCGGTGGCTCCCATTTCAATAAGGATGAGGATGTTGTCTGAAACATTTTTGAGGAGATGGCTGAAGGAGAAGCCGCTCAATCCTCGTCGCACGCTTACATGAAGATGCCCGCCACCATCAGCAAGCCTACTAACATGGCTACTCATGCCGAGGACAGGAACGAGAGTTCCAACCTTAGCATCATTGGGAGTCGTCTGTCTAAGGTAGATATCATCAAGAAGAGGTCAGAAGACCTCGAGAAATTATCAGTGATTGAGAAGAGGACCTAGGGCTTGGAAAATGTCGACTTGATCTCCCAACAGCTGGAGCAACTCATCCGAGCTTTGAATGCCAACATGTGCAACTCTATGTCTGCCACTACCGAGATGTCCGCTAAGAAGAAGGAGCAATCACCAAACCAAATGCCTCAATCGAGTCCACTGCAACCCCAACCTATTTAGCATGTGTATTACGTGCAGGTTCCGAAGGATCCCCCACAGTCCCAAACACAGATTGTTGTATATCAACCAAAGCCCCAGCTCGCCTATTCCGAGTATTTCTCTCCACCTCCGTCACTGATTTAGGAAATCAATGGTGTCTGGACTAATGAAGCACATCTAACCCATCCTTAGGGACATTCCATGGGTCAGAATATATGCAACAAGTCTTATCACCAACAGCATCAGGGTGGAAGACCTTTTCGACCCACGTATCAACAACAACCTCCTTATCAAGGCAATGCTTATAGGAAGAACTATCAACAAGGTCCTCAGCAGTCCGGGTATCGCAATCAAGGGTACCATCAGCAACCGATTGCTCAATATACTCCTTGGAATTCACAATATTCCTCCCGTCCTCCTCACAAAGTTTCTCAGGGATACTAGCCAAAATCTCACCAGCCATATCAACAGCAAAAACCCCAGCATGGGGAATCTTCTGATATTATACCTATAAACCTGGCCCTTGCCTACCTTGAGCAACTAATGAAAAATATGGCTGATATGACCAGAAGATCTACGATTTGACGACTGCAAAAACATCCTTTCCAACTCAGGTCGAAGCCAATCCGAATAATTTCCGACGCAAGGAGCAGGTAGCTGGTAGTGTCCAACCTGATTCAGGTGAATTAAAGTGCTTTTTATCTTGTGTTGTTACTCTCAAGAGAGGTAGGGAACTCCAGCCATCGGCGACAGTGAAAGGGAAACATCTTGCATCTGACGGGGAATCGTTAGTTCAACCAATGCAAGGGCTGAATAATATTTTTGGGGCAGCACCACCAGCAGAAAAATTACAAAAAATGAAGAAAATTCAAAAACCCAAAAAGACAACAACAGACTCGATGGAGACCAACCAGCATTAGAGATGCATGCATGTACACAGAAGTAGTACCAAAGCAGAGGAGTTCAACACATACAACGGATCCAAAGCCTACGCACAACACCGAGCCTATATTTTTTGGTCCACAGCTTGTAGACGATTCTATACCTTTTTGCCATCTACTTGTAAACAATGATAGGCATAAACTTTTGAAAGATATTGTTTTAGTTTCTGTAAATATTCCTTCTCCAGAAGCAATGAAAAAACATAAAAAAATTAAAAATTGGAAAACGCTTTGTCGGATCCTACCATCATTGAAATTATTCAAAATTTGGCCTTAAATATGCCTTTAATGAAAGATCTTGAGTACACGTCTACTGTAAAGGATTGAAAGATGCATGTACGACCAGGCACAAGCCTCATCCTTATAGTACCAGAAGCAAAGGTGGCAAGTCTAAAAATCATATTCCTACTATGGCCTCAGTCAGTGCCCTCAACAACTTTCCAGACAAGAGATAAGAGAGTACCGCTCATTCGCTGTCAGATGTTCACCTAAGAGTTTCAATGCACTTTGCTCGACAATGGGTCTTCTGTCAATCTAGTGCATGCTTCACTACTCACAAAATTTGGATTAGGACCGCTCAAACCCACAAAGATGATTCTACAATTTACGGACAAATCCGTCAAGTGGCCTAGAGGCATGTTAGAGGATGTAATTGTCACGGTACAGGGAATCCAGTTCCCTGCCAATTTTGTCATGCTAGATATGGACGTCTCCATGCCTTTGCTCCTCACCTCACTCATACTTGGACGACCGTTCTTGTGAACATCGAGGCTAGCTCCGACGAACTACGAGAGTGGCTATTAACAACTAAATACGCAACGAAAAGCTAAACTAAGATGCTAGAATTAAATCTTGGATTAAAAGAAATAAAGAACAAGGGAGAGAGTACCTTAGTGTCCTGGGACCACGAAGAAAGACCTCGATGGCAGAGCTCCGTCGATGGTGGTGGTGGAAGCGCCTTGGTCGTCACCTGACACACTACCAAGTGTTGGAGGAGAGTTGTTACCTCTCCGGTCCTGAGCACAAGAATACGCGTGCCAAAGCTTTGTCCAAGAGGGTTCAAACTTGGGAAAAAGGTAGAGGGAAGCTTTTGTACCGATTGACGAAGAGATGATAAGACTGAGGTGAATCAAGCGATGTAGCGATCCACAGCATGAGCTGACATTTGGGCATGTATCACGAATGAACAAGGAACAAAGCGAAGGGAGAAACCCGAAATAATGCAATATTCATCCTTCAAAAATAGACAAAAGAAGGGGTCAATCAAGGTGCCAGAGGCGTAGGAGGGAAGTTAGAGGAGTTGACCACTGGTCAACTCCAGACTCAATCTGGTTGGTTCACGTGGACCAACCAGGTAAAACCTGGCTAAAATCATTTATAAATTCTAAATTAATTATTAAACTATTTTATTAATTTTAAGCGATAAAATAAAATCATTTATTATTTTCTAAATTATTTTATTATGATTTTTATTTATTTTTAGAATTATATAATTACAAGTATTACTTTAGGGTTAACATAGAAGTATATTTATTTATGTATTTATGGATTTTGTTTTTATTTTATATTTTTGATTTTATTATTTTAATTAATTATTTTATAAAATAATAAATTATTTTTATATACTTAAAGATATTTTTATTATATTTTTTTGATGTAATATATACACTTAAATAATTAGGTGTATTAAATACAAAGGTATAGATATAGGTATTTCGTCTATGTATTTTATACTTTATTTTATTTTAGTGTTTTCTTTATTATGTTATTCTGTTTTAATATGTAAATATATTATAAAAAATTTACAAAATAATAAAAATATAAAATTATAAAAATAATGAATAATAAATAAAATTATTATTTCGGGTATAATATACAATAGGGGTCCAAAACCTAAATTTCACTTAACTTCGAATTATGAAACCATCTTCATTAAATATCTTATTAAAAGTTATATACAATTAAAGGTGATTTTGATATATTTTGAGTTTTTATTTAAGAGTTATGGGTTTGGGAACTTGGAATTTTGGAATCTTATTGAGATTAAAACTTGTATACTATATATTATTTTTGTATGAAATAGATTTTGTATTTTTTATATTTTATTATCGAAAACTAACATGTACAAAGTTTCTTTATTTGAAGTATAGAAAGTAGATAATAAAATATGTCCCAAAATGAATAAAGAATGAATAAATAGGGATTTTTATTGTATTTTAACCCTTATCCCCCCACTATATTCCTTGTCGACCTAATCATCAAGAAGCCTAGGTCTCGGTGTTTAAGGTCATAAAATATCTTCGATATTTTTTCTTTTTATTTTTTTCTTTATTCTATAATTTTGGCATTGAAAACAATCTTTTATACACTACTGTGTTTCTCGTTGTTCTATGACTACGCCAAACGCCTCTACTCTTCCCCCTTCCTATTCTCTCTGCTCCTCCATATCTCATCAACCCAGATCCAACGTGGATCTGCGGTTCTGATCTCCTCCATCACCACATCACCGGAGATCGTCGCCACGATGCATCCCCACTCCATCTTCACCAAACGAGCTCCCAGAACCACCCTCTTTTTTTGTGCCTAACACCTGCAGAGTCTGGAGGCCAAAGAGCACCAAAGGGCATCAATTTTTTATAATCGGATATCGTGAGCCCGCACTCTTCTTCGACATCGCGATAACGTACTAGAGCTGTCCTGGCTATTTTGGCACTATCGTTCGGTTGAGGATCCATTAAGAGCAGCTGGGTTGGTCTTTGATCTTCAAAGAATGCTGGAGATGCGAAGGATAAGGGATTTTAATTGCAAACCACCCCCTGAACTTTTGTGAATCGCATCCTGGTCCAAGACACATCGCCTCACGTGACCCGCCATGTGAGGAGATATTTTGTGGATGTACCCCTATAACTTTTAATGTTTGATTTTAATCCAATAACTTTAAAATTCATTTTAATTTTTTGTGAAATTTCAAGCATGCCCCTGGACTTATTTTTATTTACGTAAAAGCCTCTGCTAGTAGTGTTGTTTCTCTTTGTTGTTTTTATTTATTTAAAATAGCTATTTTGCACTAAAAAATCCACAAAAATATGTGTATACTCCTGATTGCACATATTTTCACTTACATATTCTATTTTGCAATTTTAGGACTTTTTAATATTTATTAAAATAAAAAATTTTCCTTTTGTCCTTCTCTGCACTAGAATATACATAAAAAACTAAAAGCTTTTTGAAAAATTCTTAAAAAATACTTTAAATATTTATTTAACTATTTTATAACTCCATACAAAATCCCTAAAAATTATAAAAGAACACTCTAAAAAATTAAAAACCCTAAAAACACTTATAACAACAAAAAAAATCCCTAAAATCCCAAAAATTATATTTTATGTTCTTAAGTTTTATTTATAACATTATATTTATATTAAAATAGATTTGGAAACTTTTGGATTCCATGTTATTTTTTTAATTTCCATTTCAATTTCAATTATTTAATTTTATCCCTATTTTAGGATATTTTTTATTTTAAAAATACATAAAAATTAGCAAAAATTTCTGAAAAATCATGAAAACAGTAAAAAATATTTGAAAACCCCAAAAAAATTTATTTTATTTATTTATAATATACTTACTTCTATTTACATCTAACTTAGCCTACTTTATATATATACTCTATATATAATATATTGCATTTATAAAAAGAAATGAAATATAAAAATATAAAAATACAAAAAGAAAATATAAAAAAAATTAAAAATAAAAATACAAAAATATAAAAAAATAAAAATAAAAAACACCCCAAAAATATCTTTGGTTAAGTGTTTGAGAGACAAATTGGGTTTGGTTATTTACCTTTACCTACTCTAGCCCATTGCTGCTTGTGTTTGACCCCTACTTGCTTTCCATTATATATTCTTAGTGGGGTATAATAAATTTTAACCTTTCTATTAATTTCTTAATTATTTGTGTCGGTTAATTGTTGAAACAACGCGAGGATTCGAGTAGTCGCCTCAGCAATAGTGAACCTGATTTACCAGGCCATTATTTAGCGACTCCCATTTTCTCGCTTTTTAATGGGGTAGATCACATTATACCTAATTCTTCAGATGATTGTTCACATAAAGATATAGAGTTCACATCAGATTTAGATGAGCAGTCAGTTGCAGTAGACATCTCAGTGCCATAGATTGAGTGTACACATATTCCAACATGAGAGTCAGTTGATTTTATTTCACAGATTATACAGTCTATTCAGCGTAGAGAGTCTCAGATGGTGTGATGGTTACACATATAGACACCTTCTGCAGTCCGACTCCAAAGACACATGTATCAGTAGAGAGATCTATGCCACATACAGTGTTCATTTACAAAGGCTACTCTACTTGTTCAGCCAGGGATCGGTACACACATGCACATCATATGATTCAGTATGACCCAGGTTGAGATGATCTACTTTGTACAATATGCATGACTACTCTTCCACTTCATTTCATCCTATACAAAGATTTGTGAGCCTTTCGATTTTCTGGAATACACCACCTGTATATTTTTTGTAGTCCACAATCGTCCCCATTTTTAGCTCCTTTTATATGCTTAGGATACCATATCCTAAGTATAGGGGGGATCGATTGCCCATTGATTTGTGCCTTTCGATTTTATTCTTTTTGACTTTTCTTTTGTTTTCATTTCTTTTACACTAATCATTGGTCTCTAACTTTTGGCCACATTCTTTTCTATATTTAGGATGCCTTATCCTAAGTATAGGGGGACCGAGTGATTTTGTTGATTTCGTTTATTTTTCTTTTCTTTTGTTCCTTCATTTGTATATTCCTTTTCCTCAGTCACATCATTTTTGTCTTCCATTATACTTATGGTGTCCTGATCGTAAGTATATAGGGGTCGATTGGCTTCCATTCTTTTATTCTTTTTCACCCACTTTTACTTAGCATGAGTTATGTCCTCCTTTTTCTCTTTTGATGCTATGAGGACATGACACAAGCAAAGTATAGGGGGTGAGTATATATTGTATATATACTTGCATCCATAACTTGTACTTTTATGTATTTTCTATATCTATAAAATCCATAAAAAGTGGGTAAGGGTTTATTTAAAATCCATTTATTTATCTATTTATTATTTATAAAATCCTTGAAAATAAGTAAGATATGTTTAACATCCTTATTTAAAAAAATTCAATTAAAATATGTTTTTAAAATATTTATCTAAAATATGTATAATACTTATATAAAATCATATTTATTAAAATATGTGTATCCATTCAGTCCTTGTAAAATTCTTTGTATATAAAATCTGTAAAATACATTAGTTACTAATCCAAATAAAATATGGGTAATTTATTTTGTAAAATTCTTGTACATAGACTTGTTTATAAAAATGAAAAATCCATAAAAATACAAAGTCCTAATATTCATAAAAAATTACAAAATCCTTAAAATCCACAAAATGAGTAAAATTCAGAAAAATATACTTCACAAAAACATGGTTGCATTTGCATTGCCATTTTTAGAATAAGTTTGATTTCTAGAACTAAAGATTGGGAATAGTCTAAAGGATGGAGCTTGTATATGGCCATTTAACTTTCATTGTAAGGAGCCTAGTTAGAAACTGGAATTTAGACTCTTCAGATCATTGACTTAAATCTTTGGGTTCCATGAGACCATGTTTGGGAAGTCAACTTAAACTTGCCTAAGTAGAACACTCCGTGCCATCCGTTTAGCCCTTCATCGGTGAACGAATTTTGGACACATGCACTTTGCACTTAGCTCGGCTTGCATGGGGTTGCGAAGGGCATTCCATTTTAGTGGCGCATTTTCATCTTTGTCTAGTGGCATGAACGTCTAAAGACGGAGTTGTGGGGTTGAAATAATGCTTCGAAGGAGGGAAGGATCTACTGGCACAATTTTTCCAATACCTCAAAAAATGAACGGAATGAAAAGATGCTATATCCATCGAGGCATAAAAAGATTGATGTAGCGCAAGCAACATTACAGAGCCAATTCAAAGAAGAATCCACCAAATACATATATGACCACAATGGTCCAAGCTTCCACCAAAAAGCATGCACATCTTAGTGGAAACTTAGCTACACTGGTTGGGCTTCACAAGGAGATGGGTCTACACTGCTCGCACTCTGGTTCTCTTCTCATTCTTCTACTTTCTCTCTCTATTCAATTGTGGACACAACACGGCCTGACCTTAGAAGGGAACACCCCCTCCTCGAGGAAAGAGAAGCTAGATGAGAGCCTAATGGGAGTTTATTGTTGGGATAGGCAGTTTCTTCACTTTTTTAAGTGGGAAGAGCTAGCATAATTCACATACAGTATAGATTGAATTCAATGATTAATAGAGTTAACGATATGGATATGTGGATCTGAGCTGGTTGTTGAGGTGAACCTAAATAAGGATTTGTGGAACTAGAGTATTTAAATTAATTTTTGTAATCCATAAAAATGTTCATACACTCTCTTTATAATCCTAATAATTAATAAAATATAAAATGATATGTTATTAATTAAACTATTAAATTATAAATCAAATGCCTATTTATCAAGTATTTTTATATTTATTTATTAATATAATATTTATATTTCATTAAATATTTAACATTTATCAAAATAAATTAGTCTTAAATTTACATAATTAAATTATTTAAACTTTATATTTTTATACCTAATTAAAATAACATTATTTATTATTTATCAACTATTTTCTAAGGATTAATTATACTCTGGCCTACCATGTACTGACATGTGTTAGCACTTGGGTTGTCTTCCTCAAGAATAGTTTGTTGACGCTTTGTTATAACAACCCAACTTCACCTAATTCTACCGCGCCATTATTCCATCTAAATTCAATCTTAACCCTTTATTACATCTCCTAACATCCTACTTCCACGCCTACCATTGATTCTAATCTAATCCTTCACCATTTCAGCTATAAATTGATCCTAAGTTGCTTAGTTCCAACTAACTTCTCCATCTTTTCGTATCACCAAAACCACCTGGCCGACCACCCTTCCTCTCTGCCTTGTCATGATCGGCTCCGACGGTGACAATGCTTGTATCACGTCTTGTATCGTGTTCCACGACTTTGCCTCGCCTTGTATCGCATCGTCGCGTGTGTTCAACCCTGGCGAAATACCCACCGTCGAGCGATCACCATAGGATCCTATATCCTCATTCTCCTAGGTATTCTTTCACCTTTATTTCAACCTTTGATTTTATCGATTCATGTGCGTAATTAGGCTAGTTAATCACCTGAATAGATCATCTTAATCACCATCTCATATCACAAGTCGAAGATCGTACTTAATTCCATCTCACATTGACCAAGTTTTTTCTTCCCAAAGTCAATTCCTGGAAACTACATATTCTTGCAAAGAAATCAGAACTTCTAAGCTGATTCTCATGACTCGAGCTACACATATTACTTGCAGGTCATCTTGACATATGGAGCAATCAACTGGAGCTTCTCTCTGGCCATGATTTTATTAACCAACATCTCAAGAACCAAACCTAGATGAAGAGCATCCTCTATCTTCAATGTTCCTCGACACCTTCCACCTCACCGCAGGTGAGATCGAAGGGGGAGGAGCCCCCTTCTGGCCTTGCCAGTGTAGTGCCAACATCCTCCATCGCTCGTCGACCGCTGGAAACATCAAGATCGTCGCCGCTTTCTCAACTTGTGGAAGAACACCCAATAACAGGAGACGTATAGGCTTGCGACACGTAGTGACAACTGATGGCCATGATCGCGCCTCGCTATCTAATCTCATTTGTTCAAGTTCAAACAGTGGAAATTTTGCATAAGAGGCCCTCCACCAGTTCTAGAAGTCATTCGTGGCTACAAAGTTTCAAGATATTACATTTCGATCCCTGTGTGGGGACCTAAACGTATTAACATTTTTTCTTTACATTTTCATCCCTGCCAGGGACCAAACTGTAGACTATTTTCTTTTATTTTCTTTACACTTCTACCCATGCACTGTGTGGTCTAATTGAACATATAGAGACATTATTTTCCTCGATTTTTATAGGGTAGTTACACAACTACCTTAGTGAGGTTTTATTACATTTTCTGAGTTTTTCATCGTATATTTGATTTGATTTTATGAACCTCGCATCCATTTTATGTTTTGTTGATTTGATTTCTTTTTGAGCCCCATTGCTCGAGTCGATTTTTCTACTATGTAGTATCACCTATCTCTTACATATTTTCACATATTATATTATAGATAAATCGTTTGCAAAATCTCACTTTGAAAATCAAATAAAAATTAGAAAATTAAAATCAAATAAAAATTATGAAACTAAAAACCAATTTTCTCACTTTCTTCGAGAAGAAATAAAAATAATAAAAATATCCTTCTCCTAAAAAACCCTAGTATAGTTATTATGCCTCCTTGAGTTTGACCCGAGCACACTTACTTGGATAAATAATATATTGTAGATAAAATCAGAGAGAGCCTGCTTTATTCACCATTCTTCTTCTTCTTCTTCTTCTTCTTCTTCTTCTCTCTCTCTCTCCTATTTTATTGATTTTTGTTTGATTAACTAGGGTTTTGTCTTGAGATATTTTTCTACACTGATGACTCTCGTTTATCACTTGCAAGCCCTTGGTTATTAAAGGATCATTGACTTCTTGTCATTTTAATCTTTCTTCTTTGAGACATTGTAATATAGGATTCTTTTCACCTTTCTATACTTTGCGTGAGTTATGTCTTCCTTTGAAGATATAGTTCAAGCTAAGTATATGAGGTGTCGTATATATTGTATATATACTTTATCCATAACTCGTACTTTTGTTTGGTTAATAATTTGGAAAATAAAACTGGAATAAAATTTATTTTGTAAAAAGTTTGTAAAAATTCTTTGAAAATCTCTTTTGTAAATATTTTTATAAAATAGTTTTGTAAATTCTTTGTGAAATTATTTTTGTCTAATTATTTGTACAATGTTTTTAAAATTATTTTGTTTGTAAACTATTTTGTATCAAAATTATTTATATTGTAAAAATATTTGTAAAATATTGTATATAAAATGGTTGTAAAATTTGTTTTGTAAAATTTTTGCAAACATTTTGTAGTAAAATAATTTTGTATAATAAATGGGTTTCTATTTTATAATAAATATAAACAAAGTGATGTAGTTGCTGCTGCAAACTAGAACTTCCGCAATCAAAAACTTATTCTAAGAGCATAAAATGACTCAAATAAGGAAAATACTCAAAAGAAAATTGCTATTAATTTTACATGTATAGCATGTAGGATCGAACTCAAGGAGCTACAACACCTGAGGGTTATTAATTAAGGATAATTAATGAAGGCTGTTTTTCTTTTTCTCTTTTGTAGTTTTTATGTGATTTTAGTGCCTATTATATTTTTATGGACTTTTGTAATTTTTGTTTTTTTTATATTTTCTGATTTTTAACTTTTTAGTGATTTTTAGTTTTGCAAATTTTTATTTTTTATATTTAAAAGAAATATAAAATAAAATAAAATGTGAAATAAAGGAAATAAGGCTCATTTTGGATTTTTCAAGAATAGTAAAAATACCCAAACAAATAAAATAAAATTATTTCATGTTTTAGATAATTTTTTTCTTTTTTATTTTAAAATTTTTATTGATTTTTTAGTATTTTAAAAACAAGTAAAAATAGAAAACAAAACACAATAAAAAACAACCTGCTGTTTTTGGATTTCAAAATAGAAAATAAAGTAAAAATTACTAGAAATATAGACTAACAGAAAGATAATTTAGCAGGCTTTAAATCAAGCTATATTATGTGTTTTTTATTTTTCATGTTTTTGTGATATTTTTAGTGTTATCTGTATTCTATTTTTGGTTTCTACAAAAAATTTTCAGACAAAAAATTTACTAAGTTAAAACAAATAAAAGCATAAAATTAGATTTTTTGCATTTTTTAATATAATTTTTGTATTTTTTTTATTAATTTTCTAATTCAAACAGGATAATTTTTAGTGATTTTAAATTTTTAAAATTAGCAAAATTTATTAATTTTGCAAATAAAAATTTGAGATGATGAAATGAATTAACTAGAGCTTATACTAATTTTTGGGGGATTTTTAGAATTAATTAGCAATATATTACGCTCAATATAGAATCATCCAATTAATCTGCTCAATAAGGTCCCAAATGCAAATAGATTATTTCCCAGTACCAATTAATAAAAAAATAAACAATTATAAGACAAAACCTTCCATTTTCCCATAAAGTCTCGTGCCAACGCACATGAGATGTGCTAGACAAGACCTAATTGGAAATATATTATTAATAGGGCTAAACAATAACAAGAAATATTAAGCATTTATGTTGTAATTGTCCCAAAAGATAACACGTTGATGCATGTGCAACAATTCAAACAGGACCAAAATACAAGTAATGAAACATACGTGGGCTTAACTACTATTATTCACAACTTGACAAGCAGATACATGTCCAAAGATGGATTTATTTACAAATAAACAAAAGGCATGGACTAAGGAGTAATTTTCATCATTATATATGCGGTTCATGTGCTGGATCTATGGCTCTGATCTGACCTAACGGCTTGGATCCAATGGCTTGAGTTTGGGGAATCCTTGACCGTTGAGATAAAATATGGGCGCTTCAGTTCTTGATCTAATGCTTCAAAAGGCATCTGGAAGAACACTTCGAAGGCAGAGGCTCATGAATTTCATTCACCTTGATCTTGATCCTTTAAGCTCTGATCTGCTACCCAATGACTTCTGTAGACTCTTGGTGATGCCCAACGACGATCTGGGAGGAGGAAATGGTCTAGGTCTCTGATTGACCATAAAATCGCCCTAGTTGAATGTGTCATTTTTGGTGTAGTTTGGCAATCAGGATCAATAAAAAATTAACCAAACAAATCGATGAATCAATGAATTAATTAATGTGCAGTTTTATGCATTTTTAACCTAGGCAAACCCCAGGGTCGACTCAAGGAGGTAAAGGAACAATGTCGGATCAAGTTAGATGAATTAGCTCACGGTTTCCCAAATGGGATTTTTGTATTTTTTTACGAAATAAAAATGCAGATGCAAATATACTGATGAACTAGGTTATTAAGGAAATAAGCAACTTAGCCAAAATAATTTTGAAGTGAAATTAAACCAATTTAGCCAATTTTTTTCTTGGAAACTTAATCCAATGATGAATACACAATGTATTTTTTTGGAATTTTTGGGTCTAATATGCAACAATGAAAAATGCGAACTTTTTAGGGGTTTTATGCAATTTTTTGTGCAAACAAAATGTAAAAATTATGATTTTTGGTGGAACTTAAACATGATGAATTGAATGTATAGCAATGTTTTTGGAATTTCAAATAATATATGATTTTTTTATGAATTTTTTACTGAAAATAGAGTGATTATGAGTTTTGAATCCCTAATTAATCCACAAACTCAATTTATCTTGAAGAAAAATTATCTCAAATAGACGTGTTAATAGACAATCTAGGAGACTTGAAATTTCAAAAAAATTATATTCGTGAGTTTAATTAAAAATCAATTACATAAATCACTCAACAATTTATTTTATGCACAAAACATCTCCATTTGCAATGAAATTTGGAAGTAATTAAAAAGCATTTAGAGGCATCGTCTGTAATTTTTGCATAATTTTTGGAGCAATATTTAATTACATATGAATTTCAGACCTTAAATGGGTAAAGTATGCAAATTTTGTCCGAATAATTTTAATTAAATAATTACTGCTTACAAAATTAAAAATAAATATCCAAAAGATAAAGAATTAAATGCTTTATAATATGATATTTTTGAATTAAATAAAATAAGTTAAAATATAGTTCAATTCAAAATAATAATGCACGAGTCTCTTCGCAATACAAAAATAAAGAAACAAACTGAAATTATGAACATGGGTATTTTTGCAATTGATGATAAATAAAAGGAAGAAAATGTAATTTTCACAAAATAAAATAAAATAAAAAAGTAAAGAGGACCTTCTCGTGAAAGTGGGTTCCAAAAATGGAACCCACTTTCAATAGGGCTAATGGCGGGCGATGGCGCGACTAGGGCAGGATGGCCACGCATGGAGGCATACAACGGGTAGGTGCGCGGGGGCGTGCGACCATGGGTTGGAGGGGACAACTGCCATGAATGGAGGGCCTTCATAGGAGGGAGACGAGGGGGCGGTGCTGGCAGCGTGCCGCAGTACGTGGAGGCGGAGGCACGCTGAGCGGAGGTGCGCGAGCACTGGAGAAGGAGGCGTTGCGCAGCAAAAAACGCAGCAGCTGTGAGGACGTGCGGTGGGCTGCTGCTGGTTGCCTGAGTTCAGTGACTTGTGGGTGTCCAGATGGAGTGGGCATGTGGCGGAACGACATGCGATGGGCAGTGGGGTGCAACCGAGTGTAGTCGTACTACTCGTTTGTGCACGATGGACTGTCGGAAGGACCAACAGTGGCAAGAGGAGACGTGCGACGGTGAGACAGGTAGAAGCCATGCACTTCATGGAGGATGCGGTCAGAGGGAGGCTGGCTGAGCACCTTCTTTCCCTTCATGTTTTATTTTTTTAATTTTTTTGTGTTTTGTTTTTACCCGGAATTAAAATGTGGAAATGGTTGTATAACGAAGATGTTGACAACAATGATGATTGAGATGACTGGTGGTAATGATGTGAGGTAAAAATGATGTAGTGATGAAAATTGATGATGAACAAGATAAAAAAATGACGTTAGATAAAAAAATAACAAGTAAAAGGAGAGGAAAGCTTACCTGAATTTTTGTCGAGGGTGCGGAGAAACTATTCTGGACTCCTGTTGTCACCTCGAGTGATGTGGCGGATGCGCTACGAAGCTGAGCAAGCCTGATTGGAAGCTCGCGACATGGCAATGGTGGTGCCACGGATCTCGCCATTGAGGTTGTCGTCACTCAACTCATCTCCTACGGTTGTCACCTAGGTGATAAACGTGCTCGATCTCTCTACTCTTGAAACGTCGGATGATGAGAAATGAAGAGAAGAAGGTAATAAAAAGGAGGAGAGGGAAGTTAGAAAAGAGGTGGAGAAAGTGGGATCAATGGGGAGTTGGTGACTTGGAGCGGGAAACAAGTAAAGGGAGAAGAAGTAAAAGGGAGAAAAAAATAAATAAAATGTAAGAGAGAAGACAAAATAAAAGTAAAGATTAAATTAAAAATTAATTAATTAGTTATAAATTAATAATAATAACAATAAATAAATAAAATAAATAACAAAAATAAAATTGGGGTGACACGTGGTGGCTTTAGGAGCAACCACGTGTCTCTCCTAGAAAAATCACAAATTAAATGTAAATAAAAATAAAAAAGAAATAACAAAAGAGGTCAAATCAAAAGTGGTCAACATGAAAGTTGCTCGTCTCGATAAGATCTACAACTTTTGGAAGGACCAAAAATCAAAATGAGCCATATGTATAAAGTGTATTTTTGGGTGGTATGTTTTAGGTATAAAAATACCGTTTTTTTATGATTTGTAATTTTTTGTTATTTTTAAATAAGATAAATATCAAAATAAAATAGAGAAAATATGAAATAAATATTCACAACTTAATCTATTTTTTTTGGATTTTTAATAATTAAGAAAATACAAAAAGAAAATAGAGGGGTAGTTTGGTTAATATGTACAATATACAATGGAGGCTCAAAACCCAATTTTCACATACGATCTCTGATTTTTATGAAATTCGTCCTGTTTTGAAAGTCTTTGAATCTATATTACTTTAAAGTGAGTACAATAAATTGGATACCATGTGAGAGAGATATTCACATTTTTAAGGTTCATAGTCTCAAACTTGAATTTGGGTTTTATTAGTAAATTTTACAAGTTAATATTTTTTGACATATTTCCTTTATTAGTGTTAATAATATATAAACTATAGAGTCAATTTTATTAGATTTTAACTTATTATAAAATAGATACAAATAGATGAATTTAGATAATATACAGGTGAATATGTACAAGTGATTTTTGGCTCCTTATTTAATGCACATATGAATGCTAAAATGCACATATTATTTACACATGCACGAATGCTAACTAATTACTCGGGAAAAAAGCTCTATTTTCAACTTCTAGAGTGATGAATCACGTATTCATCAGTCTCGTCAATCGGGGACATGGATCTGAGTCTCTACTGCACTTGAAACCCTACCCCCATATCATGATTCTCTCTCCAAAAGGCATCCTTGAGTCCTGCAAGTTATTCTTCTCTCGAAGATGACTCTCCGGTGATGTTCATTGAGCAGAAACAACAACCAAGGGTGGTGGATGATTCGACCTCCCGACAACTATGATGGAATGAGGTCGAAGTTCAGATATTTGGTGGATCTAA